>JAKTQU010000050.1:0-99012 GCA_030579395.1 Aciculoconidium aculeatum
TTGAATAAACTTAAAATTAAATTTCTCTGATTAAAAAAGCTACGAGGTTTTGTGTGGGTATGGATTACACAAGTAATCGAGTCCCATTGTGAGAAGCGAGTAAATATGATGTCGGCTGAAACCGAAACATGTATTGGAAACAACTCAATCACAGAGAAACTCTGTTTTCTTCCTACGTACCTACAAAAGTGTATAACTAGTTATTAGATTAATACATGTTTCTATTAAAAAAAAAAAAAAAAATAGTGAACAAACCGAAGGTTTGTGAGCTACGACTCCTAGTGAAATATTAGTGAGCAAACCGAAGGTTTGCGAGCTGTTTTTGAGACTATTAGTGAACAAACCGAAGGTTTGTGAGCTGTTTGTTAGTCTCTTTTCTGATACTCTTTGTTAGTCTCTTTTCTGATACTCTGATACTCTTTTGTTAGTGCTACTCTTTGTAATACTCTTTATTAGTCTCTTTCTGATACCCTTCTATCTACTTCTTTAGTTACAACGTATAGCTTAAGTAAAAAAAGACATTACCTTGTCCGTCTATTTTAGTAATAAAAACAGGCTAGTGGAATGTTCTAGGATGTTCGATGTAGTACTTGAGTATGACTATAAAAAACACTATACAGAAAACACACTGCTTCACACCACAGGACATTTCTAATTTTGGGTGCAAATTTTGGTACAAAAAAAAACAATACTTTTGAAATAACAATACTTTTGAAATAACAATACTTTTGCGGTATAAACTGAGCAGTATGATTGGAGAGAAAACTCTCAAGAGCCGAGATATTCAAATCCGGTAAGCTATCCAAAAACAGTTTATTCAATGTGTTATAAATTGGCATTGTCACATCCCAATTAGGAAATTCTGGATTTTTTCTGAAACAGAAAAAAAGAAAAAAAAAGAAAGATAATTTGCACCCAAACAAAGATAATATACAAATTAATATACAAAGATAATATACAAATAATATACAAAGATAAGATAACCAGCTTTCTTAAAACTATATAAAGACCAGAAGTTTCCATATTTTAAATTATCAAGAACTACAACTAAAATGGCTGCTCAACAAACTACTTCCACTGCTAACAAGTCCCAAGACGCTAAGAAGGACAACGAATACGTTGGTCACGGTATCGGTGGTACTGGCTGTACCATTGTTTAACTGATATTCAATATTTTGTTTATTAATAAATATTACAGTTAGAAAATGTAGGATCCTGTCTTAACATGTTTAAATACTTATTTGAGTATACATCTATGAAATTTGTTTAACTCTTAGCAAAATTAATAGAGTAGCAACATTAATGTAAAGTAAAATGATGAATATTACAGAAAGAAAATATTTAGAAAATTTCGTTAGTATTTTTTGTATTTCAAAGAAATTTGATAATTAAGATTTAGTTGAATTTACTTTAATGGTTATCCTGTTAATGAATATTCAAAGCTACTAATAGTCGTAGATATCTTCATTCTGTGTGTTTAAGTAAAATATGACATGTCAAGGTATAAGAAATGAAATATGACATATCAAGTTTAAATGAAATAGAAAATTTAAAGACTAGTTGACTTCAATTTGCAGCCACTAGCCTCATGTTAATTTCTACATCTATTTCTTTCTTACTACTGCAGTTAAGATGTTTTCGGAAGTTTTGTTACTGCAGTTGGGATGTTTTATATTTTGAGTTGATTAACATGTCATTATTTAGCTAAGTTTTTTTATTGTATCATTGTTATGTCAATATAAATCATAAGTTGTATTATAAGTTGTAATAAAAAGTGAAAATGAAAAATCTCAATATCTCGTTATACATAAAAATATGAATTGAACTACTTAGTACATTTTAAATTCAGCCGTAGTATTAAACTAAAGCGTGGTATTGTATTATAGTTATTAAACTACTGACTAAAATAGATGAATAATACTTTCTAAGCAACTGAAGTATTTAGATAACTGGTATTATTTCTTATTTGGATTTTTTGCAGCCATAGAAAAAGAGAAAAAGAGAAAGAGAAAAAGAGTAAAAAAAAAGAACATAAAAATAAAAGAACATAAAAAAAGAATAAGAGCATAAGATACAGTAGTGATTTCTATACTACTTTTTTATTCGTATAAATCCATGTGTTTTATAGAATCACAGAAATACCCTGGCTTATTAATATACCTTGGTTTATCAGTATACTTTTATAATTTTGTGGATATATGGTCGTACTAATTCTCACACTTTAGAATGTACCATTTCTCATTAATACCAGTTATCTCATGTTTGAATTAAGAAATCTTGTTAATTTCTTATCTATTTCTTTTTATATTTGCAGCCATCTACACTAGAATCTGAAAAAAATACTTAAAATGTATATAGATATTTGATAATCTTTCAAGATATAAAACTTACTCTAGGCTCGTTAATTATACAATTTATAGAAAAGTCGTTCTTTTTAAGCTTATTATATTTCCTTATTCATACTAAAAAAATACTGCTTAGTCATGAGCAAAAAAGAAAACGACACAGACAAGATTCGAACTTGCGAAGGAAAATCCCAACACCTTAGCTGCATAGCAGGGTGTCGCCTTAACCACTCGGCCACAGTGCCTTTTTTCTTCAAAAGGGGAGATTTTGATGGATGAAAATCGAACAAACCGGAGGTTTGTGAGATTTTACATGAGTTTCACCTCTTTAGTGTTAGAAACGTATATTTTATAGTGATATATGATATGTTGATAAAGGTTATATAGAGAATGTCTCAATTATATAGATTATCTACTAGATATGAATATACGTATAAAAAAATTATACGTACAAAAGTGTAGTTATTAGATTAATACATGTTATAAAAAAGAGTGTTACAAACGGAATGTTTATATATGATACTAGATCTAAATATGTTAAAGTGTAGTAAATAATACATGTTTAAAGATTAACAGGTGTTTAGTATTCTCTTTAAATGGAGATGTAGATATAAGAAGATATATAGATATGAAAAAGATACTAAGATTAAAAAGATACTAAGATTAAAATAGATAGCTATATGAAAAAGATATGAAAAAGATACAATAGATATAGATAACTAGATAAGATATAGATAAGATATGAAAAAGATAACTAGATATAAATATAGATATGATAGATATGATAGATATGAAATCAATAACTATATATTCTTTAACTATATACGAGATTACTTAGTATTATACAATTACACTTACGTAACCTCTGTGAATTTATTACTCGTATCACTTTTCAGATTTCAGATTTATCAGATTTGTTTCAGATTCTTTTTTACAGCCATTTAATTTAAATTACCACATTTATATTACACATTTATATTACACATTTAAGAGAACTAGAAGACTAAAAAGAACTAGAAGACTAACGATACTTAAAGAATAAAAAGAATAAAAAGAATAAAAAGAACTAGAGAAGACTAATACTAAAAACAACTAAAGAATACTAAAAAGAACTAAAGAATAAAGAATAAAGAAGATTTAAGGAAGAATCGAGATCGAGTATTTAAGAAAACTAGAAAACTAGAAAACTAATATAACTGGAAAACTAATATAACTAGAAAACTAATATAACTAGAAAACAATTCCCAATTCCACTAATATCACTAAAATTCATCCAACTTCTTATGATTTCCTTCCAAGAGATGATTTCATTTTTTGAGACCCATGGAAACTCCCTACTTGAAGAACCCGTGAGAGGCTCGTTCCGTATAATTCATGTGATGTATAACTCCTGGACGAAGAAGAATGTTTCTTATGAGGATTTTATCACCGATTTAAACGAATTTAACAGTATTTACGGGGCATTTGAATGTGATAAGTCGGAAATAAAGTGGATAAAAAGTAAAGAAAAGAAAGAAAATACAAAACCAAATACAAACAATACTAACAACCTCCTTGATCTTCTCAATGAACCACTTTACACTTCCTCTCCTGATCCTAGCTATCCCATTCTAGCTAAACTCCTTTCTACACCCACCTCCCAACCAGCCCTAGCTACTAACAAATGCAAACTCCGTCGAGACGTGAAACCGTTTTACCAAATCTGCTCAAACCAAAACCATATCCAGCTTCTTAAAGAGAAGAATTCCCGAAAACTTCCTAAAGAAATCCAACGGTGTGTTTCGTATAAAATCCACCATCTTCCTATTTTAAATAATAACACGGATATTTCCCTCGGAGATTGCTCGTATTTGGATACTTGCCACAAAATGAAATCTTGTAGATACCTTCATTATTATACGTTAAACCCGCCTAAACAACAGAAAGAAGCGGATTACATAAATAAAGAATCTTCAAAAGATGAATATACTATAGGAGACTGTTTTACCGAGTATAGCCGGGAAATCTTGCCTGCACAATGGATCAAGTGTGACGTGAGACGTTTACCGTTGCATGTTTTAGGTAAATTTGCAGTAATAATTAGTGATCCTGCATGGGATATCCATATGCTGTTACCTTATGGCACGTGTAAAGATACAGAGCTTTTACAATTGGATATTCCCGCTTTACAAGACGAGGGGATTATCTTTCTCTGGGTCACGGGAAGATCCATAGAAGTAGGAAGAAAAGCTTTGGTTAATTGGGGCTATACGGTTTCCGATGAAATGCTCTGGGTAAAATTAAACCAATTAAAACGGACTATAGTCACAGGAAGAACAGGCCACTGGCTTAATCATTCTAAAGAGCATTTACTTGTAGGTGTAAAAGGAAACCCCGTATGGTTAAATAGGAAATTAGATAGTGAGATTATAGTTAGTGGAACTAGGGAAACCCTGAGGAAACCAGACGAGGTTTATGATATAGTGGAGAGGATGGTAGGGGTTCATGCGAGGAAGTTGGAGATTTTCGGGAGGGAACATAATACGAGGCCGGGGTGGTTTACCATTGGGAATCAGTTGGATGGGGTGAGGATTGTAGAGGAGGATGTGAGGGAGAGGTATGAAAATAGAGGAGAATAGAGCGAAGCGAGATTCTCCTATTAAGAATAGAGCGAAGCGATATTCTTTTATTCTAAAGAGAATAGAGCGAAGCGATATTCTCGCCTTTTTAAGAATAGCGAAGCGATATTCTCGCCTTTTTAAGAATAGAGCTTCGCTCTATTCTTTTTTATTCTAAAGAAAGAAATCCTAAAGAAAGAGAATATCGCTTCGCTCTATTCTCTTTTATTTTCCTAGAAACAGAGAATATCGCTTCGCTCTATTCTCTGTTTCTACTTTATAGCCTTATTCTTTATATCTATATTGCTAATCATTTTATATTTCATATAATTCTTTTTTTTCATATTTACTTCATGTAATTTGTATTTCAGATAATTCGTGTTTTTTCATATAATTCGTTTTTTTCATGTAATTTGTATTTCATTTAATTCGTATTTATTTCATATAATTCATTTTTATATCATTTAATTCATATTTCATTTTTTTTCATATTTCCAATTTCTCATATTTCTTACTCTTCATTTTTTTCATATAATTCGTCTTTCTTTCATATTTGATATTTCATATTTGATATTTGATATTTGATATTTATTTCATATTTCATATTTCTTTCATATTTCAGATAAATCGTCTTTCTTTCATAGTTCAAATTTCTTATTTGATAATTGATATTTGATATTCCTTTCATTTCTTTAACATTCATATTTCATATAATACATATTTCTTATCATCTCTTGCTACTTTTTATAAAATTCATATTTCTTTGATATTTTATATATTTCTTTAATATTTCATAGAATTCATATTTTTTTCATAGTTCAAATTTCTTTCAGATTTCTTATAATTCGTATTTTTTTACTCAATGTATATTTAAGTATAATTATACAATTTCAGATAATTCATATTCCATTTCTTTCAGATTTCTTATATTTCTTCTTTGGTATTTCATTTCTTTCATATTCCAGATAATTCATATTCCTTTCATATTTCTTTCATCTCTTACTCTTTCATATTCATATAATTCGTGTTTATTTCATATTTCTTTCATTTCTTATTCTTTCTATAATTCATGTAATTCATATAATTCATCATTCTTATATTCCTTTCATTCCTTCATTCCTTCATTTCTTATTTCTTCATTTCTTATTTCTTCATTCCTTCATTCATCTACTCTTTATAAAATTCATACTTCTTTCATATTCATACTTCTTTCATATTCATATTTCTTTCATTTTTCATATATAGTTAAGTATAATTATACAAATCTATATAGCATAAAAGAGAACTATTCGAACTTCTCATTGCAATCATATTTCAGATAATTCGTATAATTCTTATTTCATATATTTCATATTTATTTCAGTTTTCAAATTTCTTTCATATTTCAAATTTTTTTCTTACATATTTCATATTTCTTTCAAATTTCTTATTTGATATTTCTTATTTCTTCATAGTTCTTACTTGATATTTGATATTCATATAATTAATATTTCTTTCATATTTCATATATTTCGTATTTCTTACTCTTTTTAAAATTCATATAATTCATATATTTCTTATTTATTTCATATTTCATATATTTGGATCATTTCTTTCTTATTTGGATCATTTCTTATTTATTTCGTATTTCTTATTTCATATTTCATTCATATTCTTATTTCATATATTTCTTCATTTCATATATTCCTTATATTTCTCATTTCTTGCTCCCCCTCACATACTCCCTTCTCAAAACACCTGCCTTATTAAGCATTTTCCTCTCTACCTCCTTTCTTATTCCCAACACAAACAACACCTCATAAACCACGAAATACGGAGCAAGAACTAGTGCCTGTACCAAATTATCCAACAAAGCAGGTGCACGTTTCTCGTGAACTCCATGGCCGTAAAACTGAGCCAACCAGGATCCAATATGAAGAAATCCCATAAAGTAAAGAAATCTGGTTTTACTATCTTCACGTAAACTCATATAAAAAAGCTTAACAAGGTAAACAAAAAGGGAAATACCAAAAGCAACAGGAAAACCCACTGCTGGATCAAGAAGAATATAATAAATCCCATATAACCCAGCAGAAACCGTGGCTAGATTAATACCATTTCCTAGATCAACAGTGGACGAAATGGCGAGAATCGTGAGGAAAATCACAGGAATACACACGAGATGGATCGCCACGTTCACGTGGTTCCAATGGTATGATTTGTAAAGTGCCAAGTGGCCGTCAAGGTCGAGTAATGAGGGCATGTAGATTGGATTTAATTTAATTAATTTTAATTTTAATTTTGGATTTTTCGCGGGGTAAATAAAGGGGTGGGGGGTTTAGAAAAGTTTATAAAAAATGGAAAATGGAAAATATATAGAATTGTTATATATCAAGAATAAGTGTTTACATTCATTACGTGATTACATTTAAGAATATATAGAGGATTATATTCAATACGTGATTATATGCTTTAACGTGATATCCTTTACAAATTAGTATCTTAGTATTAAGTACTTTTATAATTAGATAGATAGGTATTCATAGATATATTCATTTAAGATATATATTCATCTTATATTATGACCTATACGACCTATTATTACTAACTACTTTTATATTATTTGATATTTCTTTAATGACTTTTCTCTATTAATATAAATTACCTAATTTAAGGTTAAATATTTTTTCATGTTAATTGTCTTTTCTTTGTCTTTCCTTAATTGTCTAGTTATCAGAATAATCTAGATAATAAAAGAACAAATATATTAAATACGATCAAATGTATGTTATGTTATTTTGTAAATACGATCAAATGTCTAGTATGTTATTTACGTACCACAAGCATTAGCATTTCATGAACTTGTAGAATGGTCTTGATTTTAATAAGGTGATAAACTCTCAATTTTGGTATATTTTATACTTATGATGGGATGAAGATCTGCTTTTAAATTCTACCCAAATGTTTAAAAATGTAATAAAAAGAATAAAAAAGAACTGAACAAACTGAAGGTTTGTGAAGATTTGATTTGTGAATATTTGATTTTTGAATATTTGAGATTTTTCAGATTTTGATTTTTCAGATTTCAGATTTTTGAGATTTGAGATTTGAGAATATTTCAGATTTTTCTAAAGTAACTTAAAATATAACGAGCCTTTTCTGGAAAATTCAGGACTTGCAAGAGTTTGGAAAGATAAGGAAGTAGGAGAGATGTGATGAATTAAAGAATTTGCCGTTTATGATGAATTTTCAAGCTCATCTTTTACCGTTGATAAGCCAGAAAGAATGGAAATTCAAAGCGATAAAGTAGTTAGTACTAGTTAATTGTATTAGTTATTTCTTACCACATCAGTTAAGAAACAGATATCTGTTATGGGTATAGCAAATGTATAGAACTACTTAGAACTAGCCAGTTCTAATTAACTCACTAAAGAACAAATACCAATAGATATGAAAACCCCTAAATTAAAACCCCCATAAGTTTTAGGAATTTTTAGGAATCACTGAATAAAAAAAACCCCATTTCAAACAAACAACGAGCGAAGCGAGTTGTTATAAATAATGTTATACTAACTAATGACTAAATAATGATATACTAAATAATGACTAAATAATGACTAAATAATGTGATACTTGTTGTACTTACGTACTGGAGTTTAAAAAGCTAAAATCATCAAATATCAAATAAAAATGTAATACAAATAAAAAAGTTAAATACAAATAAATGTTAATATCAAACAGAATCCACGTTTATATAATTAAATAATGGAAATATTTTACCAACGCTTTTTGCAGCCAAAAAATGTAAGGGATTTTGGGATTTCATTAAAACTACACCTTATTAATTAAAACTACATTATACACTTTATTAGATCTACATTACATTAAAACCACAATTTAAATCTACATTACATATTTAAATCTAGATTAAATATTCAAATATGTATTTTTTAAAATCTACACTTTATTTAAATTTACATTACATTAAAACTACACTTTAAAACTACATTAAATATTCAAATCCACATTACATCAAATATACACTTTAAATCTACGTTTTATATTCAAATCTACATTTTATAGTCTAACTTTTTTAAATATACATTAAATATTAAATATGCACGTTTTTAAATATACAATTTAAACCTACACTAAAAAAATCTACACTAAAAAAATATGCAATTTAAATCCACACTAAAAAAAACTACATTAAATATTAAACATACATTAAATATACACTTTAAATCTACAATTTATAGTCTAACTTTTTCAAATCTACATTAAATATTAAATCTACTTTTTATAGTCTAACTTTTTTAATCTACATTTTATAGTCTAACTTTTTATTGGAAGATATGAGAAAGTGATAAATAAGCTACAAGCGAAGCTTGTAGTTTGATATAAAGTAAATAAGCAAGAAATAAGCTACAAGCGAAGCTTGTAGCTTGATATATAATAAATAAGCTACAAGCTTCGCTTGTAGCTTTTATAACAAATAAGTTACTCGCTTCGCTCGTAACTTAAACTACTCACAGCTACTCGCTTCGCTCGTAGCTGCTCATAGTTTATTCCCTCACCTCCAACACCGGCTTCTTCAACCCCCTCCCCTTCACCCCCTTCAAACCCCTCCCCACATTATCCAACTCCTTCACCTTGAAAATCCTCACCATCCAATTCAGCGAGGTAAACGCCTCCTCCACCACATCCAACGTAGGCGACTGCGAAACAGGAACCACCTGGTTTCTGACCCTATCTATAGCTTCCCTCCCTCCAAAGACATCCACAAACCTATAGTACGACATTTTATACATCATGGAGTCCTTCATAGCTTTGGAAGCCATATGGTCCATTCTATATTCCCCTCTTTCTGTAAAGTAATCTCTTTCGCGGATTTCTTCAGGCCAGATTCCTTCTGCGATTCTCACCATCCAGAGAAACTTGTTAATATCGTCACCTGAATATCCAAGTAATCCTCCGAAAATAACAAGAACATAATCAACATCGTGTTGTCTCAAGATCTTATACGAAACTTCCTCGTTAGAACACATAGCCTTTCCTACAGTGGCTATATGGGTGTTATTCCACGTATTGTTGTCTACTAAGGTCGTACGATCAGCCATTCCTCCGATTTGGTACCCGTAATCCCACCAAGCCAAAACCTTTGAGTCCTCTGGAGTATTCATTCTTAACCAATAATACGCTTCTCTATAATCATCAATGATATTCTGAGACCCGTCTGTGTTTTTAGAAGCAAGAACGACAGAAGGAGACGAATAAGCATTGGAAGTAACCCAGGTACAATGTAAAACAAAGTAGACAAGGTAAACCGAAAAAGTGAGTAATACGAGGAATTTAGATAAAATGGAATAAATAGGAAACTTCTTCTTCTCTTGCTTAGTTTCCAGGAAATACTCGAAAACCTCTTTTAAATCCAAATAAACGTCAAATAACTTCGACAAAGCAATTGCTCCACAAACACAAATAATCGGAGTCAAAGTCAACATCAATCTAACCATTACACCTGCGAAATACGAACATAAAACGGAATAGATAATCACAAACACGTGCTCGTCTTTTAAGTCCTGGAAACACATGAAAACTCCAGCGGGAAAAAGCCAAATCAACATGTTAGTATCAAAGAAAAACGCAGGCCAAGCGGTAGGTTGATGCTCGCTAACACTAGCTATAATAGGAATATGGATCTTAGCGTAGTTAGTATCCCAAAGCGAGTAAAAACGACCTGTCCAAGGAGCTATCCAGCCTAAAGAAGTAAGAAGGAAAAGACCTGCGATTCCTAAGAAAATCACAAGAACAACGGAGATAGTGAGCACGGACTTAAACTGTTTCAGGGGAACAGTACTCTTGATGTAATCTCCGAGCGAAGTTAATTGTAAAAGCCCGAAAACTCCTAAAGCTGCCATATGGTCATTAGAACGAATTGGTAAGAACCCAACAAAAGGAATCTGCATAGAAGCCAAAGTTCCTAAAGCAAACCACGTGGTGTATGCAGTATACAATCTATGATTGTATCTTCCCATAAGAATCAAAACGAAAACGTGTAAAGGAATCAAGTTAGTAATGAAAACGTATCCTCCCCAAGCACTAACCATGTAAAAGTAAAAGAGAGCAGTTAAAGTACCGTAGAAAACCGATCCCAACTTCATAGCTTTAATCCAGAAGTAAAAAGTGGCCATTAATAAAGTAATAGCTATGGCTTCGTTATCATAAGAACCAGCCACGGATCTGGAAATATAACCAGGGGCAATACCCATGAAAATGGCAGCAATAAGTCCTGCGTTCGAATCCTTCATCTCCTTGGTTAAAAAGTACGTAGCAATTGCAGTTAAACCCGAAAATGCTGGGGCCAATAAAACACAGATATTTCTGATATCAACAGGTAAACCAAAGTAATCACGTAAAACGTGCCAAATAGCTCCCGAAGTGACCATCAAACCGGGGTATAAGGTTCCTCCCGTGACTCTGCCCAAAGGGTACCAAGTTCTATCGTCAAACCAGTTGAGAAACTCGTAGTATGAGTGTTCTACCAAGTACTTGGTTGCTCTAAAGTTGAACCAGGGATCGAATTCATGGATGATTGATTCAAAGCGAATGACGGAGAAAAGACGCGACAGGATGGCGGCGCCTGCAATTGAAAGGAAAATCACCACTTTCAAGAGCAATCGAATGGTTTCGATGTGGTTGGAAGTGGTCATGGTAGTTGGTGTGTTGGCGTTTGGAGTTATCACGTGGGGAAATAAGTAGAGAAATTTCGCAGAAATTTCTCTGGAAATGAAAAGGGAGAAATTTCGCAGAAATTTCTCTGAATAAAGTGAGAATGCGAGAAAATAGTGAGAGAATGGAGAAAAAGTAGTGAGGAAATGACGAGAAAATAGTGAGAAAATAGTGAGAAAATGGTGAGAAAATAACGAGGATTAGAGAAAAAAGTGAGAAAGTAGTGAGAGAGTAGAGAATGGTGGGAAAATAGTGAAAAAGTAGTGAGAAAATAACGAGGATTAGAGAAAAAAGTGAGAAAGTAGTGAGAGAGTGGGAAAATGGTGGGAAAAGTGAGAAAGTAGTGAGAAGATAACGAGAAAATGACGAGGGAGTGAAAAAATGGTGGGAGAATGATGAGAATAGTGAGGAAATAATGAGGATTAGTGATTGAGTGACTTAGAGAGAGGAGTGGATGGAGAATTAGATAGAATAGATGGAATAGATGGAATAGATAGATAAGAAAGGGATTAGGTAGAAAGGAAAGGAATTAGATGGAAAAGAAGGAAATTGGTTAGAAGGTTAAGGGGATTACATTGAGTGGATTAGAAAGAAGTAGAGAGAGTTAGAGACTCGATAGATGATAAGAGAAAAGAGATAATTAGAGAAAAAAGAGAGGGAGGGAAAAGGCCCGAACTGCAATAGTATGAGAGAGAATTAGAGAAAATAGAGAAAATATAGGAGTAGAGAGAAAAGAGAGAATTAGAGAGAAAGAGGATTAGAGAGAAAGAATTAGAGAGAGAGAATTAGAGAGAGAATTAGAGAAAATTGGATAGTTAAATATTAGATAGAGGGGTTGGAAAGGAATTGGATATTTAGATATTTAAATAGAGGTTAGAAAGGAATTGGATGGAGAGGAGAGAGTTGTGTGGATGGTAGATATTAGAGGAGTAGAGAAAAGACAGAAAAGAGAGAAAAGAGAAAAGATAGAGAATTAGAGAGAATTAGAGAAATAACTACAAATAACGAGAATGCGAGAGAATTAAAGAGAAGAGAATTAGAGAGAGAGGGAGAGAATTGAAGAAAATAACGAGAGAATAGCTAGAAAAGATAGAGAGAGAGGGAGAGAGAATAACGAGAATAACGAGAATAACGAGAAAATAACGAGAATAACGAGAAAATAACGAGAATAGTGAGAAAAGCGAGAAAAGCGAGAAAAGCGAAAATTGCGAAAATTGCGAAAATAACGAGAGTAACGAGAAAATAGATAAGAGATAGCGAGAAAATAATTAGAAAATAATTAGAAAATAATTAGAAAATAATTAGAAAATAACAAAAATAATCAGAAAATAATCAGAATAGCATATAGTGAATATAATAGAAGATTTAAAGAAGTTTAGACAATCGCTTCCAGAATATCATAGAATGACGTGTTTACATACATAATTCCTTAGTCAACCAGGTATAATGATCCTGATAAGATTTAACGATTTTTGTGAAATTATTGTAAAGACTTTGATTTTTTAATTTCTACATTCTTGTAAAGATTTGATTTTTTAATTTGTACATTCTTGTAATTCGCTCATAAATTCTCCATTGAAGATGGATACAGGCCATACTGAAGTCGCGCCTCGTCTTCCTCGATCTTCCTTTGATTCCAATGTCGATCTAGTCAACGGACTCTACAAGATTCTCCGGGACCAATCCTCTTTCCAAGTGAATTCGCTTACAAGATCATTTTTAAAAGCTTAAGCCATTCAATAAAGATCAAGTCGTCACATTTTCTCTCCAATAAAGCGTTGATCCAGAGCTTTACCACGTTTTCCCAGCTCCGGACATGGATTCTCGAGCTAGGACTTACCCCGTATGAGATCGAGATGATGTATACAAGTGGATGTTTGCTGATTTATGAGGCCGAGCCGTGTACCGACTATGAGAGTGTTCTTAAGTTGTTTAAACGAATCGACCAGTGTCCTACTATGCATGCCAAGTACCCTGAATCAATGTTATGCTTGAAAGGTCCTTTAGGAGAGGATTCGGAAATGTTTGCTGCTATTGAAAGGTTAATGGAAGGATGTACTACTTATGATGAATTCTTAGTGAGGTTTTCTTGGGAATGGTGGATCGAGTGCCCGGGTTCGAAACCGCAGAAACGTCCAGGTTCACTTTTCTTAATGACTTCTTCATGGCATGAGAGATTCACCGATTATCTCATTTCCGAGAAAACCGCCCCGGTAGTTTTGAAATTAACAGGCGCCTCTGCTCAGGCTCATATCTCTCATGATGCGAAAAACAGTTATATTTCGGAGAAATTCGCAAAGAAGGGATTCCTATTGGCCATAAATAATATAGGAAATATAACGTATACCGATGGAGAAAGTCCGGAAACAACGGTTCCTCGCCGCACAACAAGGGGTACTTTCTCCTTGGGTAACTTTACTAATGACTTTACCTTTGACTTCCACGTGGTTTCACAGAATTTCGACTATGACATGTTGTTGGGCATCGATTTCTGGGAAATGATCATGCGTCGGGATTCTAAACATTGTGATCTTCACAAGAATTCGACGTAGAGATGATACAACGTTGATTGGTATTTACTATTTAATATTTCATTAATATTTGATTAATAATTTTGTTAATATTTTGTTAATATTTTGTTAAATGTATGCTTAGATTTAGAGTACAAGTGATTTAATCTTCTTTTTATTTAGTTTACTTCTTTTTATTTAGTTTACTTCTTTTTATTTAGTTTACTTATTCATATAATTTACTTTTTAATCACCGTAATATTTTGCAGCCAAAAAAAAAGTAAAAAAGTAAAAATAAAATAGAAAAATAAAATACATTGAGTTAAAAAAAAAAAGTAAAAATAGTTGCAAAAAAATACAAAAAAATGCGAAAAATCACAACTTCACCTTCGGTTTGTATACTCAGAGCTACGCCTGTATATTTCCCGATTTCTATCCATTCTTAATCTGTTAATATACATAATTAACTAAACAAAATATTGGAAATGATTCTACTCTGGTTATGTAGTTTCTTTGAAATTATCAAATAAATATTTACCGCTTTTTCAAGAATTGCTTAATTTTTTGCACCCATTAAAGAATATTCCTACCATAATAAAACTTTTCCTGATCTTTAAATATCATGAGTATATCAGATTTCTTTTCAAATTAGTGAGAATTACCATAGATCTTCTTTAAGACATTACTACTTGTTGAGTAATAAGTGTCTTGACCCTCTTTATACTAGAAAGGATATATATCTCCTATAAATGATTTATATAAGTATGTTCTTGTTCTTATAACAGATGTTAAAAACGCATAACATGACTTGTTTCCTAATAAATTTCAATAATAAATTTCTTTATTTGTACTTCTACAACTCTTGTTAATTTCTAGAAAGAAAAATTATATTAGACTAAAAATGAGTTTAGAAAAATAAGTTTAGCAAAAAAAAGAGTTTACCAAAAAGTGGTCCCTAGCAGGATCGAACTGCTGATCTCGGCGTTATTAGCACCGCGCCTTAACCAACTGGGCCAAGGGACCAAATTTCTGAAAAATGTTGTTTTGGGAGAAAGATACAGAAACATATGGAGTAAGAATTTTAAAAGTAGCTGGAAATACTTCAGAAACTTTGTAACTTTATAAATCTTTGGTTTATTTGACCCTAATACTTTTTAATTAGGATTTCATGTTATTAGGTTTTTTTTCAGTGTTTATTGCAAAAATTGGTGAACATTTGCCATAAATTTACGAAGTATACTTTGAAGTTAATGTTATTCATTTCCAGTTCATGTTTATAGAGAATTATCAGTTTTATCGTTTTAATTTGTGAACAAATATGAATTAATTTTGCAGCCAAAAAGTTCATGAAAAATTTATTATAAAAAAACTATAAAAAAACTATAAGAGCACGAGTAGCTCATACTTTGTTTGAAGTAGTTCTTATATAAGTTATCAACTATCCTAGTATTCTACTTCCTGTATATGAATGCCTTATACATATATTATACCTTACATATATTATCCTATACATATTTTATCTTATAGACTCCTTTAAGAACTCCGCTAGAGTTTTGCTCATGATAAGTATGTAGCCTTTTCTGAATACTCAGATATTTCAATTTGCAGCCATTATAAGAAAGGATATAATTGTATAATATAGAACGAGTGTTAGTTAAGTGATACAAGTAAGTTATTAAGTATAAGTTATTAAGTATAAGTTGTTAAGTATAAATAAGTTATTAAGTATAAGTTATTAAATAGAATACAATACGTACCCATGATAAGTACATTAAATTAAATAGAGTTACGAAATTCTTTAACCGATTTACTAGTCATATAATCTGGATATGAATATAGTTAAACATGGAATCAGTAATAAACAGATAAGAACTACATGGATAATGAAATGACACTCATATAACACTTAACACATATAAGACAAATATAAGACAAATATTAAGACTATTAAGATTTCATATAACACATATTAAGACTTTATTAAGACTTAAAATCTTAAAAACTTATTAATTAATAGACTTTCTAGACTCTTAAAGATTTTTCAGAATTTTCATGAAAGACATCATATTAAGACTATTAAAGATTTTCCAGACTATTAAATACTTATTAATTTAAAGCTATTAAAGACTCTTAAAGATTTTCCAGATTATTCTCTTCTTTAAAAGACTTCTTAAAGATTCCACATTAAATACTTTAAAACTTTAAATACTCTTAAATACTCATTAAGACTCATATTAAGATATTTTCCAGACTCTTAAAAACTCTTAAAGACTCTTAAAAACTTAGACTTCATACTAAGACTCTTCTCTTCTTAAAAACATATTAAAAACTCTTAGAGAATTTCCAGACTCGTCATTCTTTAAATACTCTTAAAAACTGTTAAATATTTTCAGACTTTAAATACTCTTAAAACTGTTAAATACTCTTAAAGACTTAAAAACTTATTAAGACTTCATTAAGACTATTAGACTCTTCATTAGAAACTTAGTAGAAACATATTACTTTATTAAGAATATTCTCTTCTTTAAATACCCTTAAAACTCTTAAATACTTTCCATTTAAAGCTAATAAATATTTCCACTTTTAATACTCTTAAGACTTAAAAACCCATTAAATACTCTTTAAAACATATAAGACTCTTCTTTATACTCTTAAACATATTAAAACTCTTAAATACCCTTAAAACATATTAAAGATTCCATTAAATACTTTCAAACTATCAAAGACTTAAAAACTATTAAGACTTACTATTAAATACTCTTTTAAACCTAGACTTTAAGACTATTCTCTTAAAACTTATCAAAAAGCAAGACTATTTTCTTAGAATAAAAACTATTAAAGATTCTTCTCTTTAAAACATATAAGTTCTTTATACTAAACATATTAAAACTCTTAACTATTTAAGACTTTATTAAATACTCCTCACTCTTAAAACATATTAAAGATTCCATATAAATACTCCTCACTTCTTTAAATACTCTTAAAACTATTAAGGACTTAAAAACTTATCAAAAACATATTAAGACAATTCTCTTCTTAAAACATATTAAGACAATTTTCTTCTTAAAACTTATTAAGAATATTCTTTATACTCTTAAACTATTAAGACTCTTCTCTTAAAACATATTAAATCCCCCTAAAACATCAAAACTTATCAAGACTTTCCATTAAGACTCCATAAACTTCTTAACTCTTCATTCTTAACTCCTAAAACGAGCTCCAGCTCCAATTCACGGGCACACTTCCCACCAACTGCTCGCTCCTCTCCTCCCTCGGCTTAAGCACCTGCGAAGGCGTACTAGGCGAATCGTACGGTTTATACCTTTCACTTACCGGCTCGCTCACCGGCTGGTCCCATCCAAACTCTTCCGCTGCAAACTTGTTATACTCTCCAATACAACAATCACAAACCTTGGAAAGCGTTCCTCTTCCTCCGGTGGTAAACTGCGCTATATGGTTGATATAAAGGTAATGAGAAGTGTGTTCTTTACAGTAAATTCCCCCGCATTTCCTACAATGGTGTCTTCTTTCGAAGAAATTGAAGATTCGAGAACACGTGGGGATTCCACACTTAAAAACGGTTTCATCTTTTACCCAGTGTTTTCTCGTAGGCGGCGCTCTCAAGATATCTTCGTATTTCGGGGATTCCACGGAAACCGCAGAATCTAAAGAGTTCCGGGAAGTGGAAGTTCCAGATTCGTTATGGGTTAAAGAATGAAGGTTATTTTCGATTTCCCCGGTTTTCCGAAGAACTGCGGGAACGTACATGGGCGATCGTAATCCTTTTATCTGTTGAGGAGTACCATTATGAGGAGTTCCATTATGAGGAGTACCAGTATGAGGAAGAGGAAAGGATTGGGAAACTTGCGGTCTTCTTGCGAGTTTCTGCATGTTAATCCGCATTTCCTGGTGATACCTGACCTCCTTTTTCTTCTCTGGTCTCTTTGTTTGTCGGGTTAAACTAGAGAAACTACTTAGGTCTACTTCTGCTGGTTGGTACGTCTTTTCCATAATCATCGGAGAAAGAGAGAGTTTTTTCAAAGCGTTGATTGTCAAGTTCTCGTCATCGGATACAGGACTATGATTGATGATATATTCCATTTCCTGTTTATCGGCCGTTCGGTAAACACTAAGGACACTTCCTCCTTCGGCTCGGATGGAATGTTCATGGGTAAAAGGCGTGCGTTCGCCGATATCGGCGTCGATTTGGTTTTCCCGGACGGTTTCAATGGCTTGTTGTTTGAGGGTTTTGAGGGAAACGCTGGAGAGAACGCTTTGGAAGGAGTGGGTTCGGGTTCGTTTGGGGTCTTGTTTTTTGAAGTCGATGGACATTACAAACTATGAGCAAACTATGAGCGAAGCGAATAGTTTGTGAGTAGTTTAGGTATACTTAATAAATAGTTGTATACTTTATAAATTTGTTTAATAAATAGGTGTAATTTGGTGTAATTTGTTGTAAATTTGTTGTAAATTTGTTGTAATTTGAGTAAATTTAAATTTGAGATTTAAATTAATTTGAGTAATTTGTGAATTTATTGATAAGTGGATATTTGAGGGGGATGTGTATATATGTTCTTTTCTATGTATATGTTCTCTTTCTATGTATATGTTCTTTTCTATGTTCTTTTCTATTTATCTATTTATCTTATTATCTTAGTATTTGTTGATTGAAGGTGATTAGTAAGGGTGGTAGAGTAAGGGATAGAATTGTTAAAGTGTTAGAGTGTTAGTGATAGATTGTTAGAGTGTTCTGTTATCTTCTATGTGTTCGTTCTATTTATATGTATATTAGTTCTATTGGTTCTATTGGTTCTATTGGTTCTATTGGTTCTATTTGTTTGCTACAGTCGAATCTGGAGTTTTTTAGTGATAAGAGAAAGAAGAGAAAGAAGAGAAAGAAAGGAAGGAAAGAAGAGAAAGAAGAGAAAAGACTTGAGAAAGGAGGAAAAGGATTTCTGTTAGAGATTTAACAGCGGAGCGAATAGTACGTGTATAGTATGTAAATACCTTGTAATTTGTTTAATAAATAGGTGTAATTTGGTGTATTTGGTGTATTTGTTGTAAATTTGTTGTAAATTTGAGTAATTTAAATTTGAGTAATTTTTTGATAAGTGAATTTGAGGGGGGGGGGGATGTATCTTAGGGATATATATATATATATGTATCTAGATGTATATATATCTCTTTCTCTTCTATGTATCTCTTCTATCTCTTTATGTTTCTATTATCTTATTAATTAGTTAGTGGCAATTTGTTGATTATTGAATGTGATTAGTAAGAGTGAGAGAGTGATAGTGATAAAGTGTTAAAGTTAGATTGTTAGAGTGTTAAAGTTGTTAGTGTTAGAGTGATCTGTCATGTTTTATTTGGTATACGTGTTCTATTTATTAGTTCTGTTTATTTATTACATTGCTACTGTATAGAAGTGGCGATTGGAGTTTTTTAGTGATAAGAGAAAGAAGGAGAGGAGGAAGAGAAAGAGAGAAGGAAAAGGAAAAGGAAGAAGGAAGAGAAAGAAAGAAGAGAAAGAAGAGGAAGGAAAAGACTTCAGAAAGGAGAGGATTTCTGTTAGAGACTTGGAATAGATTAGATAGAATAGATATAACACATATAATACATATAATACATATAATACATATAACACATACAATACATACAATACATACAATACATACAATATTTTTTTTATATTCTTTTTTTTTATATTCAATAAGTATACAAATCTATATAGCATAAAAGTATTTGACGTCTAATTCGAATGTAAATTATCTGAAATACTTATACACATAAAATTGGCAATTTGTATTTCTTTGTTATACAAGTGATATTAGGAGTTATCTTTCGTTTTCCTATACAATGTCTAACTTGGTAGATTAGATATGAAATACGTAAAATAAATAAAATCTGCGTTATTTGATAGTTATTTGTTAGGGATAGTTATCTGTTATATAGTATATTCACGAATAGTATATGTTCTCTATTCCTTATAAAACTGAAAATCAGAGATTTCTTGTTATTAGATATTGTTGAGTTATATTGTATGTTTCTTTTTATTTGTTATGTTACTTGCTATTTGTTATGTTATTTGTTATTTGTTATATCTTATATGTTACTCGTTATTTAATGAGAATGAGTGAGAATTGAGTTATTTGTTGAAGTCGCGTATAACTTTATATTTATATTTATCTTTATATACTTTATATCTTTATATTCTGTAATAGTATAGTAAGTGAATAAGCCAGATTTAAGTAGAGAATAGTACTACGAATACTTTAGGTGCTGTTTTTCATGTAACAAACCGAATGTGAATTTGGCTGTTTTTATGTTTTATGTTTTATGTTTTTATGTTTTTATGTTTTTATGTTTTTATGTTTTAGATGTTTTTATGTTTTTGATGTTTTTTATATTTTGATATTATGTTTATTCTTGAATTATTAATAAGCTATTCCCAACTTCTGACAATTTAAATCACTGAAATTGACTCGATATAAATATTCTTTAAAGGTTAAATGGCTGCAAATGGTTGAGAATTAGTTAGTTTACTTCATTAGTTTAATTAATATAGTAGTTTAATTAGTATAGTAGTTTAATTAGTATACCAATTTTATGGCTGCAAAAGTGGAATGTTAGGGCTCATCCTAAGGATACTAGTTAAAACAGTTATTTAGGATTTCAGTATAAAATGGTTTAGTTACTTGGTTATAATATCCACTTATTATACACCTACTACATTGTTAGAATATATACTCTATAGCTTGGTAATCTGATAAGATATATATTGTATATATAAAGTTTATTTTAGTATGAGATTTGTATTTATGAGATTTTTATGAGATTCGTATCATGACTATTTATGAGATTTAATGTTAAAGGTTTTTTGCAGCCATGAAAAGATAAAAAATATAAACGATAAATAAAACGATAAATTGAATAAGAATAGAATGATAGAGATATGCGTTATGGAAAGTGATGAATGGATCGAAATTGACCTACTAGTTGAGTAGAGTTGAGTAAAGTTGATAGGTGATTCATGGTTCATTAGTTCTCACTATTTCTCGCTATTTTCTCGCTACTCTCTTTTTTTCCCGGTATCTTCTCGGTATCATCCCTTTTTTTTGTCGCTATTTCTCACTATCTCTTCTTTCTCGCTATTTCGAATTCTCTTTTTCTCGCTACTTACTCACTACGTTGCCTTTTTTCTCGCTATTTCGAATTCTCTTTTTTCTCGCTATTTCGCATTCTCACTATCCCTTTTTCTCTTCTTTCTCACTATCCCTTTTTCTCTTCCCTTTTTCTCATGCATTTTCCATTTCCTTTCCCGAGAATTCTCCGGGGTAGATCCGAAAACGCAGATTAAAAGACCAATAAATTTCCATATTTATTAGTAAAGTAGATAAAATGACATGTAGAAGGAAATATACACCTCGATCTATCTATTTCATCTCTTTTCTTCTCCATTTCTATCAATGTCTATCAATTTCTATCCATTTCTTTCTTGCTCCTTCCCCACGTGACCACTCCATGCTCACAAATTATTCAAATCTTATTGGACGCCGAAATAAAAATAACTAACACTTCTCCACAAGATGCTTTCACGTATTGGATTAGGCTTGAGAGGTATGTATGACAGGATGTTCAGTGGATAAGTGGATGATAAGAAAAAGAAGATATGAGATAAACCAAACCATAAACCATAAGACCATAAGGAAGATATAAACATAAGGGATAAACGACTAGATAAACAACTAGATACAAACCAAAGTATTTCTACGACATTGATATATTGAGTTTGGTAATATCCGGATAACAAGATAGAAGGTAGTTGATATTTGATTACTATTACTATTACTTGATTATTACTACTTGATTACTATATGGTTAATAAAAGTAAAGAAAAAAGTCAAGAAATAAAAGAAGTCAAGAAAAAGTCAAGAAATAAAAGAAGTCAAGAAAAAGTCAAGAAATCAAGAAAGAGTCAAAATCTGATTTTCTTTTATTTTATGAATTTGTCATAAAAGTGATTTATCATAAAAGACATAAAAAAAGACATAAAAAAAGACATAAAAAGACAGAAACACTAAACTACTTATCAAACACTTAAACACTTACTACTTATCCTTTTCTCCTTTACCCCTTTTTCTCTTACTAACAACCAGCCGCTAGAACACACCCTATCGCGATCAGAGGCATTTCCTCTGTAAAAGCGTCTCACACTCAAGAACAAGAGATCTTGGTGGCCCAGCGTAAAAACAGACCCGTTTCTCCTCATTTGACGATCTATGAACCCCAATTGACCGCCGTGTTGTCCACTTTCCACAGAATCTTTGGCGTGGCCATGGCGGGCTCGTTCTATGCGTTGACCTGTGGTTACGCTGCTACTTCTATACTTGGAATCGACTTTACTTCGGCCACTATTGCTGGCGCTTTTGCTGGATTACCTTTGGTAGTTAAACTCGCTGCGAAGAGCGTCATGTCGTATCCTTTTGTTTATCATTCTTTGAACGGGGTGAGACATTTGGTTTGGGATATGGGAAAGGAGTTGACGTTGAAGGGGGTGTATAGAACTGGGTATGCGGTTTTGGCGGGAACGGTGGTTTTGGGGAGTTACTTGGTCTTGTTTTAACGAGCGAAGCGAGTTAAAACAAGCGAACGAGCGTAGCGAGTGAGTTAGAACTAGCGTAGCTAGTTCTAAGTTATTAGTTAGTTTTTAGAACTAGCGTAGCTAGTTCTAAGTTATTAGTTAGTTTTTAGTACTTTTAGTACTTTTAGTACTTTAGTCTTTTAGTATCTCTACTCTTTTTAGTATTTCTAGTACTTTTAGTGCTTTAGTTTTCTACTATTTCTACTCTTTTTAGTATTTCTAGTACTAGCTATATTTAAGTTATTTAAGTTATTTTTATGTAGATCTGAAGAAGTGGGTTTAGTTTTTAGTTAAAATGAGTTAAAAGGAATTTTAGTTTATTAGTTAAAATGAGTTAAAGAGGTTAAAAAAATTTAAAGAGGCTAAAAAATTTGGAGCTTAAAATGAGAAAAAAAAATTTAAAGGGGTTAAAATAAGTTAAAACGAAAAAAAATGAGTTAAAATGAGTTAAAGAGTTTATGCGTTAAAGAGTTTCTTAGTTAAAATGAGTTAAATGAGTTAAAGAGTTTATTAGTTAAAATGAGTTAAAAAAAATTAAAGGGGGTAAAATGAGCTAAAAAAAAATTAAAGAGGTTAAAATGAGTTAAAAAAAAAAATTTAAAATGAGTTAAAATGAGTTAAAATGAGCTTATGAGTTTATTTGTTAAAACGAGTTTATAAGTTTATTAGTTTATTAGTAAAACGAGTTTATTAGTTTATTGGTTAAAATGTGTTAAAATGAGTTTATTAGTTTATTAGTTTATTAGTTAAAATGAATAAAATTCAATTTCATTGTGACTTTTAATCTTTGTCCATTTTTTTAATTTTATTGTGACTCTTAACCTTTACATTTTTTAATATAAACGTTTAAGATTTGACGTTTTTTATTAATAACCCGATCCACACATATACGTGTCATCTTAATAAATATATAATAAATAAACCAAAGTAATTTGAAGTTTATTCATTGGATAAAAGTTGTAAAGTGAAGGAATATTCCTATGATTATAAATGGATACATATATTTATTATATATATGAAAAACCCCTAAATTTAACACCCCCAATTTAACCCCCTAAATTGAAAAACCCCTAAATTTAACACCCCCCAATTAACCCCCAATTTAAACTCACCTTCGGTTTATGAGCTTGACAAGTTAAAACAAACTTGTTTGCTCCTTTTCAAATTAACCTCATAAACTCATAAACTCACAAGTCTTCAGTTTTCTCGCTTATCTTTGGTTGTGTTTTATTATATATATGAAAGGCCTAATTTGAAAACCTCCTAATTTGAAAACCCCTAATTTAAACCTCTAATTATAAACCCTGAATGAGAACCCCCTAAATTAAAAACCCCTAAATTGAGGTAAAAAAAACAAGAACATTAAAATATTACCAGTACAATATTACCAGTACAACCTTAACATTATAATAGTAATATTAACATTATAGTAGTAATATTAACATTCTAGTAGTAATATTAACATAAAACATTAAAGCATTATAGTAGTAACATTAACTACAACACCTTCAACTACAGCTTCACATCACATCTTCACATTCATAACTTACAAATTGCAACTCACGTTGCTGTTCTATTTACATAACGAGAAAACGAACAAACGAACAAACCGAAGGTTTGTGAGGTTCTGAGTTTGAGAGTTTGTGAGTTTTCTCTTATTCGTTTTTCATTTTCGTTTTCGTTTTTTTTTTGGTCTCTCTTTTTTGATGTTTTTTTGATCTCTTTTTTTTTGATTTCTCTTTTTTTTAATCTTTTTTTTTGGTCTCATTTTTTTTCTCATTTTCTGCCCTTTTTTTCTGCACAAGAAAACCCCCTAAATCCAACCCCTAAATTTAAAGGGAAAAAATGTAAGGGAAAAAACAAAAGGGATAAACCAAAGGAATAAACCAAAGGAATAAACCAAAGGAAAAACCAAGGAAAAAACCTTCGGTATTTCCGTTTCCTCGTAACCCCCTGTTCCTCATATTTTCTCGAATAAACTAAGAAACCTTCCGTTTTTCCGTTTTTCGTTTAAATAAGAAAACCCCCTAAGTTTACCCGTAATTTAAAACGAAGCCGTAAGAAACCTCTCATTTAAAAAGCGAAAAACCGGAGGTTTTTTGTTTTAGTCGGTTTTTTCGGTGTCCTCGTAACCTCGTTACTTATATTTACTCTAATAAACTCAACCTCCAGTTTTCTCGTTTTCTCGGTTTAAATAAGAAAACCCCCTAATCTCAACCCCCTAATTTTAAAAACGAAAAAGCCGTAAAACCACTTATTTTAACAAACGAAGAAAACGAAAAACCGGAGGTTTTTTGGTTTAGTCGTTTTTCATTTTACGTCCTCACAAACCTTCGGTTTGTTCGTTACTCTAATAAACTCAAAAACCGCAGGTTTTTGAGTTTTCATTTCTACACTAAAAAACCCCCCAAATTCAACCATAAAGCGAAAAACCCCCTAAATTCAAACCCCCTTAAAAAACGAAAAACGAAAAAACGAAAAACCTTCGGTTTTCTGTTTTTCGTTTTCCGTTCCTCACAAACCTTCGGTTTGCTCGTGTTCGCACACGCACACCCCCCCACAAACCCCACACCACTCCCACTCCACCCCCAACTCCCTCTCCTGAACCAAATCCACCTCGAAACTCTCCGGCTTGAGACTCACGTGCTTCGGGAGCCCGCCCCCGGCCATGCTCTTGATCGGTCTTTGTTTCCTTCTCTTTTCTTGCTGATTTCTCGTACTTTCTCTAAGCTCAGAGTAATACTGGATCTGGGAGTTTACATCGGTATTCTGTTTCGCAGCCAGCGAAAGAACTCCAGAGGATTTGGAAAGGTACAGAATGAACTTGTTAAGGTCGTTGAGGTTGTTTACCTGGTCCAAGGCAGGTGCTGAGTTGGTTCTAGCAGTGTATATGTTAGGTTCTAGGACTCCTGGAGCTAGCGCTCCGTTCTGGACGAAGGAGAGTTCTTTGATTTGGGTGGAGATTATGTCGATGTAGTTTCGGATGAGTTCTTGTTCTTTGAGTTTGGTGAGGTAGGTTTGTTTTAGGGTGGAAACACTAGCGCTTGCGCTTGCGCAAGTGGTAGTGTTAGTACTTGCGCTTGCGCAAGTGCTGGTGTTGTTTGCGCTAGTATTAGCACTTGCGCTTGCGCAAGTGCTTACTGTGGCGCTATTACTTGGATTGGTACACGCACTACTTACAGTTGCGTTACAACTACTCAAACTTGCGCTCGAATTAGTATTAGAATTTCCGCTGGTATTAGAATTTCCGCTAGAATTTCCGCTGGTATTCGAATTTCCGCTCGAATTAATATTAGTACTAACACTCACACTCGCGTTGCTCGTGTTCGTGTTCTTCTTCTTCTTCACCCCCACACTCGGCTTTCTCCCCGGCCTCGGCCTCGGAGGTAACACCCACCTCTTACTCGTATTCACATACGACGACTGAAACGGCGACATTACTAACGAATCCAGAAGCTTGATCTTCCCTGTGGTTACCGTGGGCAGGAAACCGGGAAGGATCGGTTTAGGGGCTATGGCTGGCTGGATCTTGGGGTACCTGTTCGGCTTGAACGTGTTCATGTCTGTGTTGATTGTTTTCGTGGAGTCCGCTTTGATAAGGGGAACCGCTTTATCGGGGGGCTCTTTGAGATTACTCGTGGGTTCCTTGAGGTTACTCATGGTGTTGTAAATGGTTAAAGAAGTTTTGAGTAAAAGAAAATTTGATGGGGTTGTGATTAGGTAAGGACGTAACAGGGATTAGGTAATGGGGGATTGTAGGGATTATGATGTCATGGGAAAAAGTTAAAGTAGAAATGGTTAAGAGTCAAGAAAAAGTTTAATATGGAAATGGTTAAGAGTCATTATAAAGGCCCGAAGTGCAATACATTGAAAGGTTATAGATTAAGAGTCAAAGAAGATCCAAAGTGCAATACATAGACTAAATCAATAAAAGACCCAAAGTGCAATGTAAATAGATTAAGAGTCATTATAAAGGCCAGGAGTGCAATACATTGAAAGGTTTAGAGTCAATGTAAAGGCCCGGAGTGCAATACATAAAAAAGATCGAAAAACAAAGTGGTAAATAGATTAAAAGTCAATAAAACATCCAAAGTGCAATACATTGATAGGTTAAGAGTCGGGAAAAGGCCAGGAGTGCAATACATAGATTAAAAGTAAAGAGAAAAATCCAAAGTGCAATACATAGATTAAAAGGCCCGAACTGCAACAGATTAAAAGTCAAAAGTGCGGAATATAGATTAAGAGTCAATGAAAAGGCCAGGAGTGCAATAGTAAAAAAGGCCCGAACTGCAACAATATATAGATTAAAAGTCACACGAAAAGATCCAAAGTGCAATACGTAGGTTGAAAAAAAACATCCAAAGTGCATTTTACAGATTAAGAGTCAAGACAAGATCCAAACTTCAATACAATCAAAGGTTAAAAGTCATAAAAAAGATCGAAAGTGCAATACATAGATTAAAAGGCCCGAACTGCAATAAGAAATGTTAAAAGTCATTAAAAGACCCAAACTGCAATACATAGATTTAAAGTTAAGAAAACATCCAAAGTGCAGTATATAGATTAAAAGTTAAGAAAAGATCCAAACTGTAATAGATAGGTTAAAAGTCATGAAAGATGCACGAGTATAACAAATACCTTTTATTCTTATTATATATAATTCTTAAAAATCAATGAGTATTAATAATCCTGCAGAAGGATGTTTAAGGACAATCATTATGAGAATTAGAGAAGATAACATGTTGAGTGAAACTCATTAAGAAAATAAGAAAGATAACACGTGTTGAAAAATGGATAAGTATAGAGAGTGATTGTAATATAATTTAGTTATTTTATTTATAACGTAGGAAATTGGCTAAAAAGGATTTAAAAGATTTTTTTAAGAGATTTTTTAAATGGCTGCGAAAAAAGCAGCAAAAAAGTTGCAAATTCAGATTTCTATTTATCACTTAACTACTAAATAGATATAACTAGCCATCAAGTTCGAATTAATCTCTTAAAACTATGAAAAGTGTATAGCAACTTTCACTTTTAATACTTGATTTATAGTATATATCTGAGATCTGATAGATCTTTAATACTAAATTCACTTGTAGTTATTACTTATCACTTAATTTTAAATCACTATGAAATTCACATAACATCACATACTAAATACTACTAGTTCTCATGTATTCATAAAAATGAGTTTATTCGTGATATAATAGTTAAGAGTATCCTTATAAGTAAGCAATAATTTTTTTCGGTTCTTTTTTGCAGCCATAAAAAAAGGAAATTTGTTATAAAAATTTTATGCTGTATAATAAGAAGCTTATTTATTATACATAGTTTCCAGTTAAATACTACTTGCACCAGGTATATAGTACTACCATAGAGATAAATAGAGATTCGAGGTATCATATGATATAAGGAATGTCCTAAAATCACCTTATTTTTTTAATAGAATCTGAATTTAAGTGAATTTGTTAGTATTTAAATAGACTGATACCAATTATACCAGAAATTCCTAGATGATATAGATAAATTCCTAGATGATATAGAGATATGAAGATACAAGACACTTATCTAATACCTAGATGTATATTATATAGAACATATCTCAAGTTCCATGTATGACTTAGATTTCTTATTTTATATCTATTTAAAAATAGTACATTTATCAGAAATATGATATATACTATTTATTTAGTATAACCATTTTTAAGACCTCGGTAATATCGGAAATAATATGTACTAGATTTTCTCGGTAATATCGGAAATAAAAAAATTTTAAAAAGATTTTTCAATACTAAAAAGATTTCATACTAAAAAGATTTCTATACTTTTAAATATCACGTGATATTTTATCACGTGACTTTTCCAATACAGTACAATAAACACAACCAATACAATAAACACATATTATAACCAATCAATCAACATGAGCAACGTACCAACGACGAAACAACGGCAGCTCAGCCATTTGAACTCGCAAATCGCGCAGCTCCATGCAAACTTGTCTGATTTCAACGAGTTGATCCATACCACTTGTACGCAATACAAGTCCATCGAGACGCTAGGGAAGTTACATGCTGGCATGTTCATGGCTAGTCATACTGTGTTTGAAAATGATAACTTTGCTCAATAAGAATGTAAGGTAGTAAGATAGTACTATAGTACTATAGTATGTTATTATGATAGATGTGATATAGTGTTAATACAAAGATGTGATATATAGTAATTTATTTATTTTGTCTATTTACTTATTTTATTTTACTTTTTTATTTTGCTTATTTTGCTTCTTTATTTTAGTTTATCTTTTTTTTAGTTGTTTATTTTGTCTATTTTATTCTTTTTGTCTAATTTATTTATTTTGCTTCTTTATTTATTTTGCTTCTTTACTTATTTTATTTTGTTTATCTTTTTTTTCTATTTTATTTATTTGTCTATTTTATTTTCCTTATTTTATTTATCTTTTTTTTAGTTTATCTATTTAATTTCGTTTGTCTATTTTACTTATTTTATTTTATTTATCTTTTTTTTTATTTTGTCTATTTTATTTATTTTGCTTCTTTATTTATTTTGTCTATTTTATTTTGTCTTTTTTATTTATTTGTCTTTTTATTTGTCTTATTTATTTGTCTTATTTATTTGTCTATTTTATTTATACCGAGGTTCTTATGAGATCCAGAGTAATAAAGAAACTAGTATACTATCTAGTAATGTATAGTATTTAGTTTATACTTAATGTATACTACCTAGTAATGTATACTATCTAGTTTATACTTAATGTATACCTATTCTTATAATAAGTCATTTGTGAAGTTTGTAGTTAAGTTCAATTTTATTGCTTTAACTGATATATCATGGATAAATACAAGTATCTTATCATGGTACTGAAATAAAAGACTGTCATCTAATATATAAACATCAGTTTAGTAGAGCTTTAATCTTCTTGTAGTAACTGTTCTCATAGTAACTGTTCTCGTAGTAACTCTTTATTTGCTATATAAATTTGCTCATATAATATAATACAAACCCCCTAAATTGAAAACCCCTAAATTCAAATCCGTAAATGAAAACCCCCTAAATAAAACCCCTAAATTGAAAAATCTAAATTGCCCATAATTACAGGAAGGTTATATATAAACTTACAAACCTTTTTTTAAGTTTTAAGTAAAATTCGTTTTTAAGTTTTCAAATAAAATTCGGGCTGAAAATTGGGGTTAAATATTAAACTTTAGTGGAAATTAGGGGTTTTAAATTTAGGGGGTTTTCATGTATATCAAGTTTTAGGAGTATAAAGTGTATAATGTATATAAAGTGTATAATGTATATAAAGTGTATAGAGTATTTTTAAAGTGTAGGTTTGTTCCTTTTAACTCAACTCAATATGTACTTTAAGTTTAGGGATTTGGTTTAAAATAGGGGGTTTGAATTTAGGGGGTTTTCGTGTATATAATGAATAAACGAATAAACCGAAGGTTTGTGAGGTTAATTGATAAAAAGGAACAAACCGAAGGTTTTCTTTTTAACTTCAAAGGTTTTCCCTTTTTAACTTCAAAGGTTTTTCTTTTTAACTTCAAAGGTTTTTCTTTTTAACTTAACTTACCTTCGGTTTATTCGTTTAATTTAGGGGTTTTAAATTAGGGGGTTTTCTTATATATAATAAAACGAATAAACTAAGGTTTATGAATTTATAGCACTTAAAACGTGACATAGTCTTATAACTAAGGTATTTAAAATGTATAATGTATAGTATAGTTATTGAATATCCGTTCTAATTCTCTGATTTTCCTTGAATATTGCAACTTCCTTATACATTGAATTTATTAAGAATAACATTTAAAGAGTTAAATTGTACTTAGAGCACTATAGTGCTAAAAAAGCAATGAAGTTCTATTGAGCAGATTCCAAGATTACGGTATGTATTCCTAATATTCATTTAACAGATAAAAAAAAGTTATGAGTATCATCAGTTATTTAATGTTATGTGATAACCAAAAAGAATTCATCTTATAAAATAAGGATATTCCCCGAGATTGCATAATTATATTTCATTTATAATTTCATTTATTTCGGAATTCGTTTTCGTTAATCAGCGAAATTTACAAGAAAATTTACAAGAAAATTTACAAGAGAATTTACAAGAGAATTTATATGAAAGATATATGAATTTATATGAATTTATATGAAGATATATGAAAGATATATCATATATGATTTACCTAGTTACCTTTCTAAGATAGTACCTTTCTAAGATAGTACATTTATAAGATACCTAATTTAAACTTCTTCCTATTTAGTCAAACTACTTATAATATCTAAACACTTTAAGAAAATTAACATAGTAAGAATGTACTAGCTCTATATAACTATCTCTATATAACTAGTTCTCTACTATATAACTACTATATATATAATTAGCTATATTATACATAACTACTATTTATAACTACTTTATTATAACTAGTACTATTATAACATCATAAGTACAATACAAAAAATTCTACAAAAAATTAATCCTGTAGTCACCAATTTATGATTAATCGTATTTGTACTATATAGTATATATAGTATATATAGTATATATAGTATATATACTATATACTATATACTATTTACAGTAGAAAACTAAGAAAGCTAGAACAAGAGCTACTCACTTCGTTCGTAGCTCTTCTGTTCGTAGCTTTCTTTTAGTTTTCTTCTCTTCTCCAACTTCTCCTGAATCAAAATCTCCCTTTCCACATCCAAATACTTCTGACTCTGATACAGAGCAACACACCCTACACTCTTCTGATTCGCCTCCTTACACATTTTAGCTCCTTCCACGGGATTAGAATAACTATTCGAACACTTAACATACGCTTTAATAAGCTCATCACATCGGGCAAACGTCTTCTTTCTCCACCGCTCGAAAATCGCCTTCTCTTCTTTAGGCGTAATTACCCAGACCGGAATGTTGGGATCACTGGGAAGCTCCACGTCGTTGAATGTTTTCTTAGCTCGGCCGTATGACATGGTAAGAACAAGTAAGATAATACAAGGATTACTAGGATTACTAGTTATTAGCTAGGTATTAGCTGATTATTGGTATTGGTTATTGAGATTGGAAAAGTCACGTGAATGTTCTAAAAAAAAAGTTTTGGAGAATTGGAAAAAGTCACGTGGGGAAATTTTGATGTTTGGGTGTTTTGGGCTGCAAAAAAAAAGCGAGTGAAATTCGTTCTATTCTTTTTTTTATTCTTTAATAACTAGATATATTTAATAACAGCTATTCTTTATAATTTCTATTCTTTATCATTTCTATTCTTTATAATTTCTACTCTTTAACTATTCTTAATAACTAGATATCATATATTCTTTAATAACTAGCTATTCTTTAACTATTCTTTAACTATACTGTAATAACTATATATCTTTAGCTATTCTTTATTAACTATATATCTTTACTATCTTTAGCTTTTTTAACTATTCTTTAACTATTCTTTAGCTATTCTTTATAATTTCTATTCTTTAACTATTCTTAATAACTAGTTACTCTTTCTATTTTTTACTATTCTTAATAACTATACATTCTTTAACTATATATTCTTTAATAACTATACATCCTTTAATAACTAGTAATACCTTTATCTTTATTTTCTTTATCTTCTTTCTTCTCTTTATCTGAGAATTTAAAAGATCCTTACTGCAATACATAAATATCTGAGTAACTATATACAACTAAATACTGAATATTAAGCGAATTTATTCTAATAATGATTTAATAATGATATAATTACGATATAATTACGATTTATCATTTTAATACGTTTATCTTTATATTTATCTATATCTTTATATTTATATTTGAAAATCTGAAAATCCGAAAATCTAAAAATCTGAAAATCTGAAAATCCGAAAGATCCTTACTGCAATAGATTAACTAAATATAAACTAAATACACACTAAATACTGAATATTAAGCGAATTTCATCTAATTTAATCTAATTAACTATTTTTTACTATTCTTAATAACTTCTATTCTTACTATTCTTACTACTCTTTATCTTTTTACTTTTTAATGGCCTTAAGAATACCTGGCTTATATGTATAAACACATTCTTATCAATATTATAAAAATAGTTTATTCTTAAACTCGATAAATAACATAGTATAACCTTCGCTTTGTGAGTTAAACGTTTTTTGTTTATAGCTGGAAATTAGGGGTTTAATTTAGGGGTTTTAATTTAGGGGGGTTTTCGTATTTATCATGAAAACCGCTTATATACTCTTTTACTAATTTATATAGTATTTTACTGGCTAAGTTATAGGTAAGATAACCCTAATAAATCATTTGCTCTTATTACAATCAGACTTATAATACTAAAAAGCTCATGTTTTTGCTTATATGTTAGAGCTACTTTACTAAGAGTTAGATATGATAAATTAATATGTGTTGTAGATTTTGATTTTGCAGCTTTTTTTGTTTTTTTTTTTGATTTTGCAGCTTTTTTTGATTTTTGATTTTTGATTTTTTGATTTTTTGATTTTTTGATTTTGCAGTTTATATTTTGAAGATTATATATCTTTAATTTCGGGAATTCCATAAGAATTGGAATTCTATTTTGAAAAGAAGTACTCATGTACTTTATATATTCGTTTAGAGTATATTATAGCATACTTTGTATTTCTTTTAAAACAGTCATATAACTACCTTTATTCTTATTATAACAGTCTTCTTTTATAACAAAAAAAATAACTAGTACTCCATGAAATTTAATGGTATTGACTTATTTTTATTTTTATTTAGTTTATTCACAAAGCTTTTATACTTTTATATTTTATTATTAGTTTATTGAAAGAGGATAGAATATACTTGATACTGGTACAGGTAAAAATCTAATTATATAACGAGTACTCCTATTTTGCAGCCATTTCCAGAAAATTATCAGCTACAAAACAAATAGTTAACCTTAATAGTTATAAGCGAGTAACTTCACTATTTCTTTTATTTCTCTTTCATGAATATTTCTTCATGCTTTTTTTACATACTTAAAAGTACAATAATAGTCCGAGAACGTGAAAAGAGTGTATTTCCTACTATTATATATTTTTTTAAAGTACCATAGAATATCCTTTACGTAATAGTTCATAAAAAAAAATAAAATAGACTACGTTAATCTAGTACAAGAATAAGTATAAGAATAGGTACAAGAATAAGTATAAGAATATATAGTACTTATATTATCCTTAGCAGAAAAATAGAGATGAGCTTATCATAGAAAATAAGTGAATTATAATATTTGCAATTTATAATATTTTTATTTATACTATTTGTAATTTATACTATTTGTAATTTATAGTATTTGTAATTTATAGTATTATAATGTGCTTGTATTTATAGTATTATAGTATTTATTAAGGAAATTAGGATATCTCTAAAATATATCATAACGAGTTCTGGCGTAGCCAGAAGGAGTATATACTCTACTACTATTACTTTATTACTATTACTTTATTACTATTACTTTACTATTACTTTATTACTATTACTACTTTATAACTATTACCCACTAATTTTTTTGCAGCCATCCCCACGTGAACCCTTCCCACGTGACATATCAAATCATAAACAATTCAAGATTATTAGCAATAATAAAAGTACACTATACTACTAAAACACTAAAACACTATTAATACAGCTAATATATCATTACTATTATCACACTTTTATCATATTACCACTTCATTCTACCACATCTTCCTACTTACCATGCAAAAACCCTCTGAGATCATCCAGGAACTGATTGAGTCTATAGACATCGAAACGGAGCTTCTTACTATAGAACGGATAGAAGACACTATACGAAGCATCAACGATAACCAGGGCCGGAAACTTGACCAGCTTGAAAAGAGTAACCAGAGTTTACAAGCGGAAATCGAGCAGCTTGAGAAAAACTTGGAAGTGTATGTAAGTGGAAAAGGCGATATATATAATACCAGTAATATACATCCAGAACTTTCGGAAGGATTAAAAGGAGTAACTAAAAAATCGGTGGAATTGGATAACGCGAAAGTTCTGATAGCGAAACAATTAAACGATCTAGAATCTTCTCTCAATACTCTTAAGCTTACCAAAGGAAATTTAGTTAATGAGTTGAAACAGAGCGAGGATAAAGTGAGGGAATTGTTAAGAGATGTACAGGTGGGAGAAAGTCAGGACCTGAATATCTTGAAGTTGAACTTGTATAGGAATTTGGGAGTTAGGGTGGAGAGTATGGAGGGGGATAGGGTTGTTGTTTATAATAAGGGGAGTGGGATGAGTAGTGTGGTGAAGGTGGAGGGGTATAGTGATTATTTTGTGAGTAATTATGTTTGGGAGAGGGTGGAGGGGGTAGAGTAATTCCGAGCGAAGCGAGGAATTACTCTACGAGTAGCTCCGAGCGAAGTGAGGAGCTGTTCTAGCTACGAGCGAAGCGAGTAGCTCCGAGCGAAGCGAGGAGCTTTTCTAGCTACGAGCTTCGCTCGTAGCTTCTATTTATTTCACATCTGTTTCATATTTACCTCATATAATTTCATATACATAATAATACTTTACTATTGCAGTTAGGGTGTAATTTTAACTATTGAGGTTTGGATGTTTTGAGATTGAGATTTTTTAGGTTGAGATTTTTCAGAGGTTTTTTGAGGTTTTTTGAAGTTCGGGCCTTTTGAGGTTTTAAATTTTTAGCAGCGATTTCTGCGATTTCTGTGATTTCTGTGATTTTTGAAGTTTGGATGTTTTTTTGAAGTTTGAAGTTGATTTTTGAATTTAGCAGCAATTACCAGTGAAGTGAGTAATTACGAATAGCTATGAATAGCTAAGAATAGATGTTTATGAATAACTACAAATAGCTACTCGCTTCGCTCGTAGCTATTCTATTTATTTCATATCTAATACCACCTTTTTACTGGGTGTAATTCTTAACTATTGAGTTAGCTGCGATTTCTGAAGTTTGGATGTTTTGAGGTTTTCATTTTTGAGGTTTTCATTTTTAGCGATTTCAGTGATTTTTGAAGTTTGGGCCTTTTTTTGAGGTTGAGATTTTTTAGTTTGAGATTTCTGCGATTTCTGTGATTTCTGTGATTTTTGAAGTTTGGATGTTTTTTGAAGTTTGGATGTTTTGAATTTGAGTTTTGAATTTAGCAGCTATAGTAATTACGAGCGAAAAGAGTAATTATGAATAGCTACGAATAGCTATGAATAGATGTTTATAAATAACTACGAAGAACTACGAATAACTACTCGCTTCGCTCGTAGCTATTCTAATACCACCTTTTTACTGGGTGTAATTCTTAACTATTGAGTTAGCTGCGATTTCTGAAGTTTGGATGTTTTGAGGTTTTCATTTTTGAGGTTTTCATTTTTGAGGTTTTTGAAGTTTGGATGTTTTTTGGGCTTTTTTGAAGTTTGGATGTTTTTTTAAATTTTAGGCACTTTTGAAGTTTGGATGTTTTTGATTTAGCAGCTATTGATACTTAATAGCTAGAATTGCAAGTATACGAGCTAGAATGAGTACTAGCTATTTTGAAGAATTGCTAGGAAATAGCTACGAACCGAAGGTTAGGTTTTGAAAAAAAAGGATTACTTGGTATTTGTATGTACTTGTTACTTGTTACTTGATATCACTTAGTGTATATTACTTGTTACTAGTATTATTAGATTACTAGTTTTGTATATGATCCCTAATAATACTCATTACAAATCATTCTAGATTATCTGGAGAAATAGCTCTAAATTGATGTACTTTTAAATTGACGTACTTTTTTTAAATTGACAATTCATTTTTAAATTGATAAAATTCATTTAAATTGAAAAAATTCTTTTTTAAATTGATATAAATCATTTTTAAATTGATATAATTTTCATAATTAGCATCTTTAATTTTTCATAATTTGCATCTTTTTTGCATCTTTTTTGCATCTTTTTTTCATCTTTAATTTTTCGTAGTTAATTTTTCGTAGTTAATTTTTCGTAGTAAATTTCACTTAACAAATTTGCCATACTAAATATTTCATACTTAACAAATTTACCATACTAAATAATCCACTTAATAATTCACTTTAATACTTTTATTATCTCTACATCTCATTCAATTATTCATCTTATTGCTCTTATATACACGTACCTATCAAACCTCCTAAAAATACTGTGGATTCTCTCTGAAACTCTTCTTGGTCCATTTAGGAACCCTATGCAAATCCTTTCTGTAATCCTTGGAATGTTTCGTGAAAGTGGTGTACTTATCTCTAGGAACCATCTCGTGTTCTCTCGGCATAGCAGCCAAGCGATCGAGCTTCTTATACCCGGTACTTTCTCCAGTAGTTTTTCCCGTTAAATCGGCAATCGACTTTAATATAACATCAACGTTGGAATCCACTAATTGCATACGTTTTCTTAATCTGAGTTTCTGAGGAGTGGATAATCTAGGCGCAAACTTCCAGAGGTAACCTCCGAGGGATGGGAGACTAGCACGCATTTTGGGTTGGATTTGGGGTTTATGGGTGTTTTTGTTCTAATGAAAATTTTCCGGATGTTTGGATCTTTTGGAAAATGGTTAAGAGTCAGAAATGGTTAAGAGTCAAAAAAAAGATCGGAAGTGCAATAGAGGAGTCAAAAGAGGTTAAGAGTCAGAATGGAAAAGACCAGGAGTGCAATATAATAAATTGGAGGTTAAGAGTCAAAGGGTTAAGAGTCAAAATTGTTAAGAGGGAAAAGGCCAGAAGTGCAATAGAATAAAAGGTTACGAGTCATGTTAAGAGCAGTTAAGAGTCAAAAAGATTAAGAGTCAAATTATAAAAGGCCCGAACTGCAACAGAAAAAAAAGTCAAAAGGTTAAGAGTCAGAAAAATTAAATGGTTAAGAGTCAAAAAAGGCCCAAACTGCAACAGAATAAAATTAAAAAATCAAAGGTTAAGAGTCAAAAAGATTACGAGTCAAATATATAAAAGACCCGAACTGCAACAGACGAAACATTAAGAGTCAAAAGGTTAAGAGTCAAAACTTAAAAGATTAAGAGTCAAAATAATTTAAAAAGACCCTAACTGCAATATAATAAGGTACTAAATTATATTTAATAGATAAAAGCAGATATGGAATAAGAACAAATATCTTAGTAATAAAAAACCACATATGTCTTAAAACCGTTTTCTTTCTATACTGAATTTGATAATTTGGTTGGTTTCGAGTTTGGTTGCAAATGATTTTCGCTTTGATATTTCAGAAAATGAGAAGAATTAAGAGGATAAAAGAAAAGTTATTAAATAGTAGGTAAGTAGTTATATAGTATTAATACTTATATAGTAGAATATTACTGAGATTACTATACATATACTATATATACTATATAACACCAATGAGTATCTTAAGTCATTTCTTAAGTATATATCTAGTGCATGTCTAATTATATATCTATTTCTTATGCGTATTCTGTCATACTTTGATATTATACGAGAAAACTAATTTCAAGCTTATTCTTATTATATTTAAGTTAGTAATATTGTTATGTTTGTATCCTGATTTTTATTCTTAGAATATAAAATTCGCCTGTTTTTTACTTATTCTAATAGATATAAAATCTTTTTTTTCTACATTTTTTTATCAATATACAATTGGCTGCGAAAAACAAAGTTATCAAGTTTTGATATTTACATAGTTTTGATATTTATATAGTTTTAATTTAGTGAAATTATGATAGATAAGAGAGTAGCTGTTTTTTAATTATTCTATAAATTAAAAGAATAAAAGAATTCACTCCTGATTTTTACTAATTCTATAAATTAAAAGAATTCGCTCAAAAAAATAGCTGATATTCACTTATTCTTAGAATTGATAGAAAAGAATAAATAAAAAGAATAAAAAAGAATAAATAAATATAAAATGAAGAATAAAATTAAGAATAAAAAATTAAGAATAAAAAACTAAGAATAAAAAAGAATGAATATAAAAGAAGAAATAAAAAATTAAGAATAAAAAATTAAGAATAAAAAAGAATGAATATAAAAGAATCGATAAAAAAGTAAGAATAAAAAAGAATAAAAAAAACTCAAATGATGGAGAAAGAGATTTAAAGTTAGTGATTTTGGTTTTTAGATTGTTTAGATAGCTTGGAATACATTTTTGATTCTTCATAATTATTTTACCTATTCTTGCAAGAATAAAAAAAACTTTACTCTAAACAAATTGGCTGCAAAAAAAAACTTTTTGTTAACAAGTTTTAATATTTATATACTTTTGATTTAGTGAATTCTGACATTTATTAATTTTAGGATATTTCTCTTTATTATAAACAAAAGCAAATACGAGAGTATCAATGTATTCCTATTTAATTTATAAGAGAACAAGCCTATAAAGAAAATTTATGAATTACTATACACTTGTTTGATATTACTCTTATTTTTTTAACTCTTATTTTTTTATTACTATAAACTGAAACTATTCTCATATATTATTTTGAAAGCGATCATACTTTTTCGTTTTTGCTGCAAAAATAATAAAAATCATCAGCCATAAAATTTTGCTTTCATTGGATATCTTAGAATCCTACTTTTCTCCTAATTACTATCTCCAGAAATATATTCTAGAATTAACCACTTGTAACATGAGATTGATTAAGATTAACAGATTGGATATGATTAAAAATCTAATTCTTATTTGAATTTTTCCTAGATTTTTTTGCCAGTCTATGTCTGTATAATCTTGATGAATTCTTTAAATCCAAGTATTGTAAATATCTTGTATTTTTATCATAATACTAATAATTCTGAACTTATTTTTTTTTTGATTTTCACGTAAATGAAAGTTTATGTGTGTTCTATATATTGAATAGTGACAACATATGACTGTTAAATAATGATTAACCTATTTTAAAAAACGCATGGCTGCGAAAAAAGAAAAATGAAAATATATAAAAAAGTATAAAAAAAAAAATATACAACTACCACTTACTATGGAGATATACAATACCTAGCACGGGAGTTTACAGAGCTAATTTATAAAAACTTCTTCTTAGTTTCACATAGTTAATATTACATAGTTAGTTTTACATAGTTAACATTTAGTTAATATTAGAGACTTCACGAAATTGGTAATCTACACGAAAAATAAAACCCCTTTATTCACTACCCCTTTATTGTAAAATTATTCTTTAACCTTATATCCTGTTTATTCATCAAGAAATACTTGGTCATGGGTTTCAATGAATCGTGGTTATTCCATTTTCTAGCTGTCACGTTTTCTAGCTGTCACGTTTTCTGGTTATTTTGTTATTTGTTTTATTTTCTTGTTATTTGTTTTATTTTCTCATTTGTTTCAATTTTCTGTGTATAAAAAAAAGTTGCAAAAACTTTATTAAAATCTTTACTACCTTTTTCTGGAATTGTCCCCAGGATTTGGAAGTTCAACCTGATGTTGGTTATGATATCTTTAAATACTATTCATTACAGATATTTCGGTTGAATTAAAGAATCAGGAAATTCAAGAAAACCAGGAAGAAGAGAATCCGAAAATGCCTGGACAACATTTGCCACCTCCTTACTGAAAAATACCAGTGCAACATAATAGAGTAAATACTCAAATAGATTAATAAAAAGGTTTAAATGCATTGTAGCTGTAAATGTGTTCTATATTTATTAAATATGGTGGATTTAAATTTCGTAAATTCGCGACGAAATTCAAAATTTCGCAGCCAAATTTTTTAGTGTATAAACTATTCATCTCCTCCAGTATTTTACCCAGCTATTTGCTATTTGTTAAAGGGTGAGTTAAAATTGTCATATTAAAATTGTCATATCAAAATTGTCATATAGTTAAATTGTCATATTAAAATTATCATATTAAAATTATCATATTAATCAATATCTATAAAAAGAATTCATTTATCACATAAATCGTTTCAGATTGTAGATTATACTGAAGCGCTAAAAGAGTTTTGTTTAGGATAACTGGGTTTTGGATTTTAGGTGTTTTATGGGTTTTATATTTTAAGGGGGTTTAGGGTTTTTTATTTTCTTTTTTTTTAAGTTTTAAGGGGTTTTATTTTTAGGGGTTTTTAAGGAATGTTTGGCTTTAGTGTTAAATTATGGGAGTAATATGTATCTATATAAATCTATCTGCAAGTTTTAAAAAGATCTCTAAGGGATGTTTTGTGACTTTTTATGCCATTTTATTATAACCTCATCTCTCTTATAATCTGATTCATGTTTATCTACATACTTTTTATATTTTCATTAACAACTCTAAATAATTCATTCTTATTTTCTTCAAATATTTGTTCGATTTCTTTTCGGAGTATTTGGGATTTCTTAATGGTTGGATTTTCACAAAAGATTAAATCCGTTTGTCTTTCAAATTAAAACCAAATTTTTTTTTAGTTGTGAAATAACTTTAGATTTAAAAGATGAAAAATCTTTATATATAAAAAAAAAAAGTGGATCTATTTAAGATTATATCATCTAGTAGAATATACGAACAAGTTACTAAATACTAGTTTCTAGCAATAAATCTCCTGTATACTAAGTATATTAGTCTAGACCATGATATCAAACTCTATGGAATTTTTAAAATCGTACGTTTGGTAATTTCCTAAGATATTATATTAAGTTTAATAGTGATTTTCCTATTTCTGTAATCTGTTATCTTTTAAATAATATTTCAACAGAGAAAGAAATTTAATATTGTGCTATTCTTGTTATTTTTATTATCGTGTTATTATTTATTTTATCGTGCTATTTAACATACCTTATTTCATTCCATAAATGAATGACATATAAAGTTTAATCCTATCTATTTACCATCACATATTCCTATTTAGCCGGAATTCCAAAAAAAGAAGCTTACTAATATGTATTTACAATTTTATTTACAATTTCGTATTTACATATTCATTGACGTATTAGTATTTACATATATTTGACGTTTTTGACGTTTTTGACGTATTTGACAGAATATTAAGTAAGTATAAGAAAAAAGTATAAGTATATGTAAAGTATAAGTATAAGTCTAGAATAAAAAAAGACTACTATATTACTAGAAAGACGATTTAAACACTTATTGTAATATATATATATAATATACATATACACACTCCACGTGACTTGTTCTATACCGATTGAGTAAATTTTGCAGCCGTACATTTCCTTTCCCGAAAAAACTTTATGAGGTTTACAGTGTTTCGCTTATAAAGAGCCGGATCCAACAAATTACCTCGGCTTTGGTTTGTGCTGTTCGTATTGTTTTACTTGGTTGTTGGGGAACTTGTCGTCTAAATGCACGCGGAAGAATAGTTATTAATAAAAAGTGTGTATATAGAGTTAGGAAATTGGTGTTAAAATAGTAGTACTACATTAGTAGTACTAATAACTAATCAAAAAATAACTAATAAAAAAATAACTAATAAAAAAATAACTATTATCAAATAAATATTTTCATATATCTAATAACTAATACCTAATAACTAATACCTAATAACTAATACCTAATAACTAATAACTAATAACTAATAACTAATAACTACTATCTTAACTATTATAACTATTACCTATTATAACTACTACCTTATCACATGTCTTTATCATCTCATTTATATTCTCTTAAAACTTCCAAGGTTCGGTTCTATTCCTTTAGAAGTGTAACATAGGTTTTAGATCGAGAGCAATCGAAATCAAAGCTTTTCTTTTTTTGAGATAAGTATTAAGGAGTATTAGGAGTATAGTATTAGGAGTATAGTATTAGGAGTGTAGTTGAGTATTAGTAGTGTTTATAATGATAGTGACATAGTTATAGTGATAGTGAGGTTATAGTGAGGTTATAGTAAGGTAATTATAATGATAGTAATGTAGTGATAGTGTAGTTATGTAGTTATACTGATTCTCTGATTTTCAGATTAAAGTGTTAATTCTGTATTTAGCAAGTGAAACAGTGAAATAGCAATAGAACGAAATAGAACATGTAGAAGCATAAAACATCAGAACATCAAAATGTGATATTAGTAAGATACACTACCTAAGTATATTCACTATTTAAGTATATTCACTATTAAACAGATATTAATTAATCTAGACATATATTCACTATCTAAGTAAAACATATATTCACTATCTATGTAAAACACTATTTTTGTAAAACATACTATTTTTGTAGTATACACTATTTTTGTATGGAAAGAAAAGGAAATCCCAAATAACAAACTACGTCACATCCTTACATCCCTTGAAGCACTGTTTTCACGTTTTCACGTTTTCACGTTTTTCGTTTTTCGTTTTCTCGTTTTGGCTGCGAAATCACAGCAACAATAAAAACGAAGAGCAACTTAGAGAACCAAAAAAGAGAACCGAGGATGAAGGGGTGATGTACATGTACTATAAACCTATATACTACAAAATACCTATATACAACACATATACTATACCTATACTACAATATAAACCTAGTTATACTATAAACCTATATACTATACTATAAACCTAGTTTTACAATATACCTAGTTATATCTACTCACCTGTTCTATGATTCTGCCAGGGTCTTTCCGTTTTCGGTCTAGACTTTGTTTCAGACTTATGTGAGGGTATGTAGGGGTATGCGAAAGTCATGCCTAATGTATACTTGTATCTTTATGTCTTTATGTCTTTATGTCTTTACGAGAAAAGACACAATCTTGTCTTATACAATCACGGTTGCTAGTTGGGCGAACACGCCATGGTGAAAAATTTTAGTGGTGCTATAATAAGCGAGCATCCACAAACGTGGTCTCATACGATTCTGGAATGTGTAATAGTAATAGTAAGAATGTGTAAGTATAGTAGTATGTATAGTAGTATTATAGTAAGAATGTGTAAGTATAGTAAATATAGTATTGTATTATTTATAGTATGTGTATGGTATATTATTGTGGCTGCGAAAAATTTTCATATTGTCCGAGTAATCAAAGTGGAGTTAGGTTAACGGTTGGGGTTTTGTGGTTCCCGGGTGAATACGTGTGTATGTGTATGTAAAGTGTGTATGTAATATAACGAGTATTATAAAGATTGAGTTGGATTTTTGATTTTTTGATTTTTTGATTTTTGGTTTTGGATTGGTTTGATTTTTCAATTTTATAGTTTTATGATTCTTTGATTTTTCAATTTTTCGATTTTTCTATTTTCGATTTTTCGATTTTTCAATTTTTCAATTTTCTTTTCATTTTTCTGCGTTTAAATTTAAGTGAAACGTGGAAGAGGAAGAACAAGTTCTTCCTCTGTAACTTATAAATTACAGGAGAAAGAAGAGGAAGAACAAGTTCTTCCTATTCTTTCTCTCTACACCCTCTACCTTCCCATTCATTATCATTATATATCTATACCTATACGGCCCTTAACCCTTCGGTAGCTTGTAACCACCGTCTATAATTCTTCTCAGTTGAAATATTCAGTACCGTCTTCACCTCATACAAACTAAAGTAGTCCATGGTATAATTACTCTCCGGGAGACTATACAACAGCGGACAAAGCAACGGCGATGTTATAGGAGTGGATAGTTGTGATTCATCAGTAGTCTTACACTGAGGCGAGCAGTAGATGGATGAGTTGGTGCAGAGTTTATCGCACGAGAGGCAGTAATTGTTGAATGCTGCTGACATGGTATTAGATTTGATTATTTGACAATTGTTCATTTTCTCCAGATTCTTCTCCTTATATATTCTCCGCTATTTATATCATCCCCCTCAAGAAATCCGGGATTGTACAAAAAAAAAAGACCTAAAAAAGAGCTAAAAAATATTCTTTTTTTGTTTTTTTTTTGCTTTTGGCGCATGAACCCATGAAATCAGGAAATACGCCAGAAGATCGTCATCTCAGGACGGACACGGGATAATAACCGGGTGTATAATAGGAGTATCAAGAGGATTGTATGAGGATTGTATTAGTATGTTTATGTATGTATGTATATGTATCGTACCATGTTTTCCGTGCTACTCATGCGTAAACATCACCATATGCTATTGTTTCATATTAAATTTGCTTGCAAATTTTCGCTGCAAATTTTCACTTCAATTTTTCTTCCAAATTTTCACCCAAATTTTCACCCAAATTTTCACCCAATTTTACTCAAATTTTACCCAAATTTTACTCTCATTCTACGAAGGGTCCATTTGAAACGGTACAAAAGTTATACCCTTGATAACACATAAAGTACCGCAGCAAAGATAAAAATAACCATTGCTTCCATCATACTCATACTCATCTCTATCTACTCCTTCTTTTATACTCATCTTTTACCTGACAACCTCTCTTAAAGGTTCCAAAACTATTGCCTGTTCTTGAAGTTTGGATGTTTTGGATGAAGTTTGGTTGAAGTTTGGATGTTTTTGAAGTTCGGGCCTTTTTGATTTTTTGATTTTTTGGCCCTTTCGATTTTCTGGTTTTTTTTGTGGCACATATAACAATGATACTCCTTTATGAGTAATTAAGTAGTTCGTATACTAGAAGGTCTGGAATTGAAGCTTTTCTTTGTGAAAGAAGAAGAAATAGTTGTATTCTATGTTAGCTTAGTGTTAAGTCTTCTCTCTGATTACCTTTTAACTTTAGACTTTAACGTTGATGAAGAGATGTGGTAAAAGAATAATACAATGACTTCCAGAATGGGACGTTTTAAGTAAATTATCAAACAAAACCAATTTATCAAACTAATACCAATTATCAAACTAATACCAATTATCAAACGTTTTAACCAATTCTTCTCATCACATATATCCAGTCCCTACATCATTACGCAACACGGGTCTTTCCATGCATGGCGGCTGAATGGGTTCTAGACTATGGTTTGGGCCACAAAAGCTTTCTATAGACGAAACAGAAAGATTGTTCAGATGTCATGACGATTATTGCAAGTTAAAGGGATGTTTTACCGAGATAGACCCTGATAAATGATGACAATTTAGGGGGTTTAAAATTGGGGGGTTACGTATTTTGGGTATTTATTTAGGGGTAATTTAGGGGTAATTTAGGGGGTTTAATTTAGGGGGTTTTGGGGTTTAGTTGACATGTGTATATGGTTGTTACGTGTATGTTTTAGTGATTGTTATATCTTTAAGTTATTCTAGTTATTCTAGTATTTTATCGTTTTATCGTTTTATCGTTTTATCGTTTTATCTTTTTATCTTTTTATCTTTTTATCTTACAAGTTATTTCTTCGATATCATTCGATCATTTTATATCATTCTACAGATTTACATCCTTCTACAGATTCTATATCATTCGATATCATTCTACACTCTACACCTTTTATTTCTTTTGAAGTCTATTTAAAGTTTTCCTGATATCTTGAAATCTTTATACTCAAATTGTCTCGTTGTGATGGGAACTTTAAACTGGATTGGGGATTTTCCGAGTAATGTGTGGATTTAAACTTCCAAATAAACTTCCAATTAAAGTGTCTACACGTAATTGCGCCATTTCCTCATTGCATTCTCCTATCGTGCAATATTAAGTTGTATGTTAAGTTGTACATACAATTAAAGCAATAAATCTCAAATCACGTGAAAAATATGATCTACTAATGGTATTGATATACATTGAGTATTTTCTCCTATAAAGAAAGATTATTTCTTAGTTTCACATTATATAACAAAGTTAACAATATTTCTGGATATATACTAATACTAATATAGTATATATACTAGTAAATACTATATATATACTATATGTATTTTTTTTAGGTAAATTTTTTTTGCAGTCATTTTTTCGAATTAAATAGAGAAAATAGTTAGGGTTATTTAGTGTAGAACTACTAGTTATTAAGTAAAATGATAACATATAAGATAACATATATGACATATATGTTATTATATACATTATATACATTATATACATTAACATTTTATACATTTTATACATTTTATACATTTTATACATTTTATACATTATACTATGTTATCTTATATACAGTACTATAATCTAATATTCTCCTCATAGGAAGATTCAATACATATTATTTAATACACGATACAAACCGGAAACCTTTTGTTTGTTTAAACCTGTTTAAATCTAGAACATCCCGTTTTAAGAGTGTTTTTTAACGAAAGAATCGAAGCATCTGGGAACAATCTCCATTATATGCAACTTGGAACGGATGAAAATATTTAACCAAGATAAAAGGAGATTCATAAAAGATTCATAAAAGATTCATAAAAGATTCATAAAAAGATTATCATAAAAATAAGAGTATGTTCTTTTTCTTTTTTTTTTTCTTATTATTTTATGGCTGCAAATTACGTATTTTTCTTATAAACCGTAATAACTAAAATTTATACTCTTTACTCCTCTAGTTATTTTACTGAGTTATTTTACTGAGTCATTTCTGAGTCATTTTACATACATTAGGTATATAGTATTGGTGTTGGAGGTACAGCAACGTGTCAACCATACATGATAATTATGAGGTGATAAGTAATACATAATATGAGTAATATGAATAATACGTAATACGTCTATATGTATTTCCTAGTTTTCATGTTATATATGTTATATTTTATATGTTATATGTTTTATGTTATGTTTTGTTTTATGTTTTCTGTTATATTTTATGTTTTGTTTTATATACCGGTTATGAGGCCAAAGAATCTCATTGTTCCTATGACTCAACGTATATACTGAGGCGTGTTTATTGTGCTTATAATCGAATAATCGAATAATCGAATAAACCGAGAAACCGAGTAAACCGAAGGTTTATGAGGTTTTCAAGTTTTTTAATGTTTATGAGGTTTCAAGTTTTTTAATGTTTATGAGTTTTTGAGTTTACAAGTTTTTTAATGTTTACAAGTTTTACAAGTTTTTCAAGTTTTATGAGTTTATGAGGTTTATTCGATTTATAATGTTTACAAGTTTAGAGGTTATTGTTATTATATTCATATACAACATGAAACACGTGGTAATATACGAAGAGAATATCCACTAATATTTCATAAGCTAATTATCGTGTATCTCTTATCTATAGCTAGTCGTGTACCTCTTATCTAATGCTATACAATCTCGGGTTTATGTTATCTTTGAAAACAGTACATTCATAGATTAACCAGATTTACAAAGGTACCTATAAAGTAGAATACCTATAAAGTATAAAACCTACGAATACCTTTTAACACGTGTATATTATAAGCAAAGAGTACCAAAAAAACTTGGAAAGTAAAACACATGAAAACACTGTATGAATATCCGAAAACAATTATACAAGTTATGCAGTATTCCTGGTGTGTTTATATGTTTTCATGTTTTCATGTTTTCATGTTTTCTTATATTCATTCTTATATTCTTTTCTTCAATGAAAAGTCAAAAAAGTCTCTTAGACAAATTCGTTGTTCAGGCTATTAGGGTTATATACTTAGACTAGATATGAATTAAGATATCTATGGAAGACTGGAACATAACATGGTATAATGTAGAACTGATAAGGATGTTATTTGATAACTAGGGTTCCTATTATTTATTCTTATGTTTATTATGTTTCTTCTTATATTTCTTCTTATATTTCTTCTTATATTTCTTATATTTCTTCTTATATTTCTTATATTTCTTCTAAGTTTTTGAGAAAAGGTTAAAAGTCAAAATTGCAAAATCGTAAATCGTAAAATTGAAAATCGTAAATCGTAAAATTAGATAATAAGAAAAGCACTATGTTCACGTTTTCATTTTACATGGAATTATTTGTTAAACTTTCCAACTTGAGGTTTATAAAGCTTATCCTAAACAACACCATTACTTGGAATAAGAAAGGTAAACTCTTAGTATATTGATCCCTTTCTATAATGAAGATGCGAAGATTTTTATGTTAAAATTCTTTAGATTTTTTTTATTTTCCAATTTAGGGGCTTTTTTGATTTATTCAAAAAATGTGTGAATTTTCCCTCTTTCTTCTTTTAACTCATTTTAAGGAGATAGCAAGTATAAACTAAGTGTATATTTAAATGGAATTTTATCAGGTTATCTTTTTTTAAATGACGTTTCTTTGATTTTTCGTATTGTTTCTTAAATAGAATACTATAAAAAACCATAAAGTACAATAAAACTAATAATACCTTTCAGGTTACGAAGATAACAAACATATAGTAAGAGATCTTAATACAAGAACAAGTTTTGATGTATCAATGTTAACATATTATAAGAATCACAGAAGACAATCTATGTTTTAATTCATTTTCCTTATATTCCACTTTACATAATATTCCAATATAACTGGAAACACAAAACTTGAATGAATTCACAGAAAAACATTTTCAATCATAATACAAAATCATTATACTTTCATTCTACTTACACATGCTACATAGTAATTATCTTTATACCTTGGTGGTAATTACATAGTACAGTTTATCACTTCGCCATTAGTTACATTTCAACTTTTCTTTTTGGAAATCAGCAGATTTTCGGATAAAGTTCTTATCTGGCGTAATAATGTAAATCCAGCTACTTAACGATATATGAAATTCAGAAAATTAGTATGTATAATTTCGGATAGTAGAAATATGTTTTCAATTTTTTAGGTAAAATAAAAAGACAGATTTTCCAATTTATACGAATTAATCAGGTAAATTCAAATTCCCGCTTTAGAATAAAACATAAACTAGAAAAAAACACGTGGAATAGCTTATCAAACTAATTTTCATATCCCCTATACTTGAAACACCAATCCCTTATCGGTAATTCCTGTTTTTATCCATTAGTAATTAACACATGTTGATTACCTATTCTCCCAAAAGGTTAAAGTATATCCTATTCGGCTATACTTTCCTTTTCCAAACCTTAGTTTATACACTCTTGTCATTATATTGACTTACGCAATATATAGAATTGCCTTGTTTTGTTTTCCAGGTACTTTGTAGGTTATTATGCATTTTATTTTTTCATACTTTTTGAGTATTTTGCAGCCAAATTTTTTCGGTAATTTTGCATTTCCTGAATAAATATAAAACGCCTTCATGAGACTCTGGAATACATTTACTTCTGGAGTTCTTAATTTCTTAATGATTTGAATATATTCATTTCTGCAGTTCTTAATTTCTTAATGATTTTGAAAATGATATTTAATTAGAAAATTTCATAAATAGTCAAAAAATTGTAAAATTTGCAATAATTGTAAAAAAAAGATAAATCATGAAAAAACAAAAAAGGCATAAAAATACTTAAATATATATCATTGAGTTAAAAAAAAGGCATTCTAAATTGATTTATTTTCAATCATTCTATACATTCTTACCTATCTAGTATTGCTTTTTATGACTGGTCCCGACTAATATCTTATTCCCCTGTGAACTGAGATCTTGGAAATCCATAAGGTTGAAAAGGTTGAATGTAAATGATACACTATTCTATTAATGAATATTGGACTCTATTCCTATTTTTTTTTACGTATATTTCATATCTACTTACGTATCTTATCTACTTACGTATCTAATCTACCTAAGTATCTAATCTAGTTGAGAGACATTCTATCGGATATCAAGTACTATCTCTTAAGTACTTTAAGTAGCGTTCATTCGGGCTGCGCCAGAATTTTTTTTTTATATTACGTATATTTCATATCTACCTAATATAGTTGAGAGACATTCTAGCGGAATTCACTTTTTTCACTATTGCACTTCGGGCCTTTTCCTCATTCTACTCCATTTATCAAACCACACTTTTAAAAAATCTCAAGTAGAGCGCCGTGGCGCAGTGGAAGCGCGCAGGGCTCATAACCCTGATGTCCCTGGATCGAAACCAGGCGGCGCTACTTTGAAATTTTTTTAAGTAGTTGAATTTATTTAAATGGCTGATTTTATTTAAATGATGAAGCTGAACTGACAACATATACGGATTTTGTGAATTGGAAGATGCTACAAAAAGGTGTGTCACAATGTTAGTCTAGACCTCCAGTTGACAAGTGAAGGATCACGGATATGTAGGATCGTGTAAGAATATGTAAGGATATCTGCATTAAGACCCCATGAAGAGGATAAGTCTAGATTAGAGTAAAGGTATCAAGGGTATTAAAGGAAAACCAAGGAGCACCAAGGAACATCAATGAACACCAAAGACAAGTATTGTGGTCTGATGTATGTATGTGAATGTGTATTGTGGTCCTGATTAGAAGAGTGTGTGGAGTAATACCTGGAGCATTGTGGTCCATCATTGTTGGGAACAAAGTGGTATTAGAGGAATCAATCAGTCATTGTTAGATCAGGGGAAGCGGGGAAGTATGAAACGTGGGTGTGGTTAACGTTTAATGGGACGATATCCTTTCAGATGATACAAGATACGTCATAGCCGTAGTAGAGTAGAAAGTCCAATGCAAAATAACATGATTTCTTGGAAAGTTGGTAACATCTATGAAAATCTGAAAAATGATCAGATCAAAGAATGCCTCGGTTGTGTTTCTACCAAGGTTAAAGTTTCACCGTGAATCTAGAACATTTGGTAGGGCAAATACAACACATACAATACTAGTAATGCAAAAGAGACACGTTAAAGCGTTATAACTCTAATATCCACAAGGTTTCGAAGGAGCTGTGATTTTGTGGCGTGTGCCTGAATATGAGCGTTGATGGAGTTACTCTAGAGATGAAGATCACCGTGGATACCAGGGTGCTGGTATTGTAGTTCGTATATATACATAAACATATACATACAGATACATATATAGATAGATACATATATAGATACATATACAGAGACACATACACAGAGTCAGATAAATACACAGAGACAGAAACATACACATACGCTTTGTCATAATTAGTCGGAAGTGGTTGTAGTTGTAGTGGTTATAGTTGTAGTTTTAGTTGTTGTTATCTGGTTGTATAGTTTTAGTTGCATAGTTTTAGTTGCATAGTTGTAGTTGTAGTTGTATAGTTATCTTATATGATTCTGTTTTATCCTTACTCGGGGACCCTCCAATATTCCCCGTGCCCCCAACCATGGGTCCTAATAGGGAAATTCCCATCGAGTTTCAAGGGGGAATGCGAAAAGTGATGCAGAATGAAGAATAGTACTAGCCAACGGAACCCAGGGAGCTCGTTCCACCATACAACCCCCTTACAGACAGCCAGCAGAAACGTAGAATACCGAGTTACTTTGAAACGTAGCTGCTGTAAAGCCTGTACACTCTATCTATTCTCTTCTCATCCACTACTCTCTTCATCCCTCGTCACTGCATCCCGTGCGGCTCGTTTTCATTTTCTTTTTCTTTTTTTTTTTTTATGACCAGTCGTGTATTGGCCAATCGCCTCACTAGTTTATATACAACAACTTGTCCTAATAGTTAAAACCCAGACCATCATCAACATCCATTAGCCACACTCGTTGTACCTTTCCTCCCATCCCTTCTCTGTACCCGATCTAGTGGCAAAACATCAGAACATATCCACTAGAAATCCATCACTAGTAAAAATCCATCACTAGTACTCGCCCCTTGGTGTATCCCCTTGCACACTCGTTCCTCCTAACTACAGTCTTTCTTTACCATGTTCTTCAACAAACTCAACTTGCTTACTGCGTTATGCGTGTTGGCCTGGTTCGAGCGTGTTTCGGCTTTGGGCAATGCTAAGGCGTTGGTGAATTTGCCGGAGAGTGAGCCGTCGGGGTTTGCTCCGGTGGTTGGGAAGGATATTAATGAGATAATAGCGGAGGCAAAATCGTCCGAAACAAGAGAAGCCACGTCAGTGGCTTCTCTTGGATCGGGTTTGCCAGAGAAGCTGGATTCAGCTTCTCCTACGTCTTCGTCTTCACCTGAGAAGCTGGATTCTCCAGCTTCTCTTACTTCTCCTACATCCACATCTCCTACATCCACATCACCAGCTTCTCCAGCTTCTACATCTGTAACATCACCAATTTCCACTTCACCAACTTCCACTTCGATTTCGATTCCTGCGACATCCGATGCGACACCAGACGCGACATCACCAAGGTCAGATCCCGTGACTGAACCAACTTCATCAATTATACCAACTACTAGCTCAACTACTAGCTCATCTTCATCTTTGAATACCCCAGAAACATCCAATACCCCTCAGACTAGTAGTACTAGTCCTGTTACTACTAGTTCTTCTAGTACTACTCCTGTTACTAGTACTAGTCCTACAGTTATTGCTAGTCCTTCTACTACTAGTTCTTCTACTACTACTCCTGTTACTTCTACTTCCGTGGAAACTCCAGAAACTCTGTCTACTACAAAGGCGCAATCTAGTGTTCCAGTTCCTACTCAGTCCACTTCTTCAACGGCTCCAGTACCTGTAACTTCTGAAAGTAAAACTACTGAAAGTACTACTAGTAAGGAAGTTCCTTCTGAAACAAAGGCAGCCTCTGATACGGCTCCTACTAGTAAGACTTCTTCTTCTGAAGCTGTACCAACTTCTGAAACAACTTCTAAGACTCTGTCTATTCCAGTTACTACTAGTACTACTCCAGTTACTAGTACACCTGTAACTACTAGTACTCCTGTTACTAGTACTCCAGTAACTACGTCTACACCAGTTACTACTAGTACACCTGTTACATCTTCTGAAAGTAGCAAGGCTCCAGAACCAGTTACGTCTAGTACTCCAGTTACTACGTCTTCTAGTAGTACACCAGTTACGTCTTCTAGTACTACTCCAGTTACATCTAGTACTACACCAGTTACGTCTTCTACTCCAGTTGTTCCTACTTCTGAAAGTACTACGTCTTCTACTAGTACTACGTCTTCTACTAGTACTACGTCTTCTGAAAGTACTAAGGCGCTGTCTACTACACCAGTTACTAGTACTACACCAGTTCCTACTACCAAGGCTGAGTCTTCTGCAGCTCCTACTCCTGAAAGCACCAAGGCTGAATCTGAAACTACTCAGTCTTCTGTTACTACTTCTAAGGATGTGTCTTCTGCAGTTTCCACTACTCAGTCTTCTTCAACCAAGGCTCCAGTTACTTCTGCAGTTTCTTCTGAAACTACACCAGTTTCTTCAACTAAGGAAACTTCGTCTTCTTCTGAAACTACACCAGTTTCTTCAACTACCCCAGTTGTTTCTAAGGAAACGTCTTCTTCGTCTTCGTCTTCGTCTTCTTCCTTAACTAGTGCTTCTTCAGAAGTTCCATTCAAACTTTCCGCTTCGGAAACCAAGTTGACCGAACCTTCGCTGTCTTCGTTACCATTTGCAGTTAAGGCTCCGGTGTCGGAGTCGAAGTCGGAAACGAAGTCAGAAACGACTTCAGCAGTTTCTTCTAGTATAACTGCTATTTCCAGTGAAGTTACTAAATCTTCTAGTGAAGTTCCAGTTAAGTCTTCTAGTGAAGTTTCTTCTAGTGACGTTTCTTCCAGTGGAATCACTAAATCTTCAGAAACTCAGACCTCGGAATCTCAAACTTCTAGCCAAGCTCCAACTCCTAAGTCTTCGGAAACTCAGTCTTCGGAAACTTCTCAGTCTTCTGTTGCTCAGCCATCGAGTGAAGTTACTACTGCTAAGTCTTCCAGTGAAGTTCCTGCTAAATCTTCTGCAGCAGTTGTTCAGTCTTCTGTTACTTCTGCTTCCGTTTCTTCGGAAATTGCTCAGAGTTCTCCAGCAAAGTCTGAAACTCAATCACAATCCGAAACTGCAAAGTCTGAAATTGCTCAGAGTTCAGAAACTGCTCAGAGTTCTAGCCAAGTAACTACTAGTGAAGTAACTAAGTCTTCTCAATCTAGCGAGGTTCCAATTGCTTCTTCTAGTGAAGTTCCAATTGTTTCTTCTGTTAAGTCTTCTGCTACTTCCCAATCCAGTGAAGTTCCAGCTCAGTCTTCAGAAACTGCCACGTCTTCAGTTCCAGTTGCTAAGTCTTCAGTTACTTCCGAAACTGCTCAAGCTTCCAGTGCAATTGTTTCTTCAGTTACTTCAGTTACTTCGTCTTCTGCTTCCAGTGAAATTCCAGTTCAGTCTTCTAGTGAAATTCCAGCTAAGTCCAGTGGAATCGTTCCTCAGTTTTCTACTCAGTCTTCTGTTACTAGTGAGAAATCCTCGGAAACTCAATCTGTTTCTAGCGACGTTTCCAGTCAAGTTGCTCAGTCTTCTGCTATACCAGTTGCTGTGTCGAGTCAAACTGCTGAGTCTACTCAGGGAATTGTGTCTTCTGTGTCTTCTCCAGTTACTGAGTCTTTTATTACTCAGTCTACTCCAGTTACTCAGTCTTTTACTCAGTCTTCTGTTGAATCTAGTGAAGTTCCATTTCAAACTAGTCAAGTTCAATCTTCGGAAATTGTAAAGCCTTCGGAAATCACTCAATCTGGATTTACACAGACCTCAGGATTTACTCAATCTGTATCTCCATCTGTTACCAGCATCGCTTCTACTTCCGAATCTCCTGTGTTTTCATCTATTCCCGTGTCATCTTCCGAGGACTTTTCTGCTCCTGGAACAACACAACTTAATGTGAAACAAAGTTCGGCAAGTTCGGCAAGTTTGGCTAGTATAAACAGTGCTAGTGCTATTAATAGTATTAATAGTATTAACAGCATTAACAGCGCCAGTTCTCAAGCACCAACTTCTGATTCTGTTCCTTCTTTTGTTACTCCCTCGGATGCTTCGATTTCCGTGACTTCTTCGGTTATTCCTTCTCTGACGGAAAGTCAGCAAAGCCAATTTCCAGTAACCAGTCAATTTCCAGGAAGTCAGGGAAGTCAGGTAACTAGTGAAGGAAGTCAAGTAACTAGTGACGTAACTAGTAACTCCATGTTTCCATCTAGTCAAGTGAAACCAGTAGTTTCAAGTAATTCAGGTAATTCAGGAACTCCAGGGACTTTTACTCCTTCAGATTCCATTCCTTCAGGTACAGTTACTCCTTCATATACCTCGGTAGTTCCTTCAAGTCAAGTTACCTCGGAAGTTACCTCGGCTTCTCCAATTCCTTCAGGTATTCCTTCTAGTGAAGTTACCTCGGTTACCTCGGTTCCTTCAAACTCGGCTCCAGTTACCTCGGCTTCTCCAGTTACCTCGGCTCCTTCTGATTCGGCACCTTCAAACTCCTTTGTTACACCTTCTGAATCGTCGATTCCATTTTCCGAATCTTCAGTTCCATTTTCAACGTCAGTTCCGTTTTCAGCATCGTCAGTTCCATTTTCCAGTGCAACACTTTCCTCAGCAACTCCTGTAGTTCCAAGATCTTCAGAGCCTTCGACTTCCTTGGTAACTCCTTCGGATGCAACTGGATCGAGTGTTCCTGGATCGAGCTTTGCTCCTTCTGCCAGTTCAGTGGCTCCTTCGGAATCCGCTTTAAGTCCAAGTTCGGTTCCTGAATCGGTCGCTCCAACTGGTTCTTCGGATTCTTTTGCTCCAACGGGTGTTTCTTCAATTGCTCCTTCTTCGGCTCCAGGATCGGTTGCTCCTTCGGTTCCAGGAACATCTTCGATTCCAGGAACATCTTCTTTTGCTCCTTCGGCTCCAGTTACTCCTAGTGGGTCTGTGATTCCTTCTGGTATTCCTTCTGGAACTTCTGGAACTTCAGTTACTTCAATTCCTTCTGGAATTCCTTCTGGAACTTCAATTCCTTCAGGTACTTCTGCTGTTCCTTCTGGATCAGTTATTCCTTCAGTTGTTCCTTCTAGTGGTTCTATTCCTGTTCCTTCGGTTGTTCCTTCTGGATCGGCAGTTCCTTCCAGTGGTATTCCCTCGGTTATTCCTTCGGGAACTTCTGTTATTCCTTCGGTTATTCCTTCTGGATCTTCGGTTATTCCCGTTACTCCTTCTGGTTCTGTAATTCCATCGGTAACTCCCTCGGTAACTCCTTCTGGATCGGTTCTTCCTTCTGGATCAGTTCTTCCTTCTGGATCTATTGTTCCTTCAGTACTTCCTTCCAGTGGAATTCCTTCTGTAGTTCCTTCCAGTGGTATTCCTTCTTTGGTTCCATCAGGTTCTATTATTCCTTCTAGTGGTATTCCCTCAGTTATCCCATCTGTTACTCCATCTAGTGGATCTGTTATTCCCTCAGTTATTCCTTCTGGTTCAGTAATCCCATCTAGTGGTATTCCTTCAGTTATTCCTTCAGTTACATCTGGTTCGGTTATCCCATCGGTTATTCCATCTTCGGTTATACCTTCAGTTATTCCATCCAGTGGATCAGCACTTCCTTCTGTGATTCCTTCATCAGGTATTCCTAGTTTAGTTCCTTCTGGATCAGTTACTCCTTCTGGATCTGCTATTCCTTCTGAATCTGCTATTCCTACTAGTTTAGTTCCTTCTAGTTTAGCTCCTTCTGGATCTCTTATTCCTTCTGGATCTGCTAGTTCTGCTATTCCTTCTGCTATTCCTTCCGCCTCATTCACTGAATCCTCGTATAGTGCAGCCCAATCAAGCTTTGCTTCTGGTGTCACTTCTGGTTCAAGTGTTCCTTCCGAGTCTGCAAGTTATTCAGCTAGTTATAAGTCAGCTAGTAAGTATTCCCAGAGTTATCAGAGCTATCAGAGTTCCCAGAGTTATCAGAGTCAAAAGTATTCAGCTTCTCAGAGTCAAAAGTATTCAGCATCTCAGAGTCAAAAGTATTCTCAGAGTTCTGCTTACTATTCCAACTCTGCTAGTTATTCTGCTAGTTACTCTGCTAGTTACTCAGCTAACTCCGCTTACTCAGCTTCTGCCAGTTACTCTGCCAGTTACATAACTCCTTCTGCTAGTTACCCAGCTAGTTTATCTACTGTTCCCTCTGCTTCTCCAAGCATTGCGTCTCCCAGCATTGCTTCTCCACCACCCTCACAACCACCTGTAACCTCCCCTACCTCATCCACCCCCGTCTCGCTTCCTCCAGCAACCTCGGCGTCTTCTGCACCCACCGATTGGCTCCCATCCCAGCTTGTGATCCAATCCAGCACTTCCTCGGCGCAGCCAGACCAAATCAACACGGCCACGTCCACTCCTTCGGCTACAGGTCTTCCTAAGGCTATTACTCCCGCCACGACGTCTTCTCCGGGTGATAACTACTCTGTGGTGTATATAGGGTTTAAGTCCGAGTTGAACTACCCGTTTGTGGTGCAGCACTCGCTTTCCTCGGCCCAGATCTTCCAGTACTTGCCTGATGTTTTAACGTATCCATTTACTAAGAACGCAAAGTACGATCAGGTTTCAGTCAAGAGATTGATTCCGTTTACGGCCCAGGACGTGCCTTATACGATTACTGTAGCAGAGGTTTACTTTCCTAACGATTCGATCGATGCCTTAGCTTCACTTCTTCAAACCCCAGGTTCCGCTCTTTATAGAAACCCGGATCCTACGCAGAAATCGCTAGCGCTGTATATCGACTCGAGAATCCCGTTATACGGGCTTAATTCTGCTCCTAGTTCTCAGACCTCGCTAAACACCCCGGCCAGCGGAAACAACGGGTCGATCGATAACAGCCGTTCCGATAGCAACGCTACAGTCACCGATAAAGGGCGGATCGCCGGAATCGCATTGGGAGCCGCAGGAGGAGGAGCGTTGTACATGTCGCTCATGGTTCTTCTTTTCCGCAGATTCAACTCCAACAACGTAGAATTGCCTCCTTCCGATATGGAAAGCAACATTGGCGCGGGACTGAACAGCTCCACGATCCAATCCTCGCTGGGTTTGTCCACTATCTTTAACCGTATTAACTATGCGGGAGAAGGAGTGCAGATCAGTGAGCCCGTGGGTGCTACCAATAGTTTGGGCTGGCATTATTAATCCGTGTACGTTACCCATTTTAGCCTTCGCTTTGGCTAGGCCACCGACTAATAGAGGGATACCCTTGTGAGTGTGCCGAAGCTCAAGCGGGCACAGATCATTAGTCAGAATTGATTTGGTTTTTATAGAGTGGATGCCTTTATTTCTTTGTTATATTAGTATATCTTGTTTGTCACTGTAGGTGTATTTTATGTTAATTTATGTTTTGAAAGTGTAGAAGATACGAAGATACGAACGAAGTGAGTATCTTCAGAATTAAGAGTATAACTTCACAAACCGAAGGTTTGGAAGTTTTATATTTTATATAGTAGGATAGTTACATTTAGTGAGTATTGTTACATTTAGTAAGTGCAGTTTTATATTTAGCGAGTATAATTTTATTTCTTTAGGAAGAGTTTTACATTTCATATAGTAAGTATAGTTACATTTAGTAAGTATAGTTTACATTTTATATAGTAATTACATTTAGTAAGAGTTTTACATTTCATATAATATGTATAGTTTGTTTCATTTAGTAAGAGGTATAGTTACATTTAGTAAGTGGTATACTTTTAAATTTTATAAGTGGTATAGTTTTAAATCTAGTAAGTATAGTTTTATTTCATATGATATGTATATTTTAAATTTAGTAAGTACAGTTTTACGTTTAGTAAGTATTTTCTTTAGTAAGTATAGTTCACATTTTGGTATAGTTACATTTCATTTAGTAAGTATAGTTACATTTCATATAGTAAGTAGTTTACATTTATATAGTAAGTATAGTTTATTTCATATAATATTCATTGATATTGAGACTAAGCTATGCCGATTTGTTCGTATTCTTTCTATTAAGTACAAATTAAACTAAGCAATATAAGTACTAAACCGAAGAACCGAAGGTTTCTGAGATAAAGTTTTTTAGATAGTTTTTTAGATAGTTTTTTACATTTTTAATTAGATATATACCGAGATTGGTAATATCATGATTCTCATTTATATTTTTTATAAATGTAAATAAAGAAGGATAAATTAAATTTTTTAATGATATTTATAATTTGCTTCAATCATTTTTATTTTACATTCTGTAGAATAAGTTTTAAAAAGGATTATTTTCACTTTTAAGGATTATTAACTATTTGTAAAGTGTTAAAGTATATCGTTATTTTCTAGACTTAAGATATTCAGGATTTCAATTATATTTTGAACCTTTTCATTATATTTTTAATAAACTATTAATCCGTTTGAATTTATTTATACGAATATCTTGAGAATACCAAAATAGAGAAATATCTTGATATAAAAAAGTGTTCTATGATGAAAGTCTTGTTAATAGTATATAGAATATATCTTATAAGTATCCTATATCTATATCTATATCTTCATACTCAGATACTCATCGTTCGTATCTTCACGTTTTATTTATTCGACACACTAATGACCTTTTTCCAAACCTCTTCGACCAAAACCTCGGCATCATCGTCCAAAACCTCCTGCAACTCGTCCACCAACTCGTTCTTTCCTTCCAAGTTTGTATTCGTCAAGCTCTTCATCACCACGTTCTCCAAGAAATCATCTTTTATACCGAGATACTCTTCGATGAGCGAGGATACGTGTGATTTAATTTCTGCGATGGTTTCTTCAGAGAGAGAAGAAAATACAATAGAAGGAGTAACTTTAGGAATTTCTGAATCTTTAGGAGTTTCTGTATCTTTAGGAATTTCTGTATCTTTATTTGAAATTTCATCTTTATTAGAAATTTCTGCATCTCCACTTTCAGAAATTTCTGTATCTTTATTAGAAATTTCATTTTTACCTTCTTCCTCAATCTCTTTATCTCTTTTCTCTTCCGCTTCTCTAAACACTCTCCTATTTCTCCTGGTCCCAACCTTGGCCTCTTCAATGTACCTGTGCTTATTTTCAATAAGATCAAACTCGTAGCGCTTCATAATTCTCACTTGGAGCTCGAGCTCCTTCTTCTCCCTCTCGATACTTTTCATTTTCCCGAGTCTCTGGGAATACTCTCTATTCAACTCGTCCTGTGCTTTCCTCTTACGAAACAAAGCGTACTCGGAATCAGGCATCTCATCATAATTCTCCTCCTCGCGTTTCGGCACCTCCACGTCTTCCATTTCCAACTGCCGGGTTTCCTCAAACATCTTCTTAAGTCGTTGTTTTGCCTGGATCCGCTCCGCTTCTATGGCTCTGTTTCTATCCGCCTTCTCTTTAAGAAGAACTCGGGACCGGAACTCGGCAATATCGCTGGCTATGGCTTCTCTCATATGCCGAGGAACCTCCAGAAGTCCAAGCAGAAGATGCGATTTTGCAGTTTGGTCTTCCGAAACTTCTTCCCTGTGTCCTTCCTCTTTATACCCGCCTTCTTTCGCCTCTACATCTTGGTTTAAACGTGCCATCTCGTCGCCCTGGCGAAATACACATTTCACCTTGGCTTTAGCTGCGTGCTCCACAAAGCTCTCGAGTCCTGCTAGCTTCGAAAACTTGACAAAAACACTCCCGGCCACCATCTCCAGCTCCACGATGGACCAGCGGAACTCGTTTCCGCCACTTAAGCTTCTTAATCGGCGTTCTAATTGCCGCTTGGTCCCGCTCATCTGCTGGATAATCACCGTTAAAACTTGGTCTTTATACAGAAGGGGCTGCATTTCCGCTAGATCCACGAACCACGACTCCTCGGAAAGCTCCTCGGGCTCAACATAGGCGTCTTCTTGTTGTTCTTTTCGACTTCCTTCAAGAAGCCTGGTGGTGGTGAGGGCGATGTTTTCAGCCACATCAACGTCTTTTGGAATCGGAATTCCACACGGAGTTACTTGGTGAATGGCAGGAGTGTTCACAAGTAAACCGATCCGGCTCTCGGGAAGCGTATATGGGGTCTGGATGCTGGTCATAATGGGTATGGTTGTGGTTAGTATGGGTATTATGGCGCTACCGAAATTGAAATGAAGAATTTAAGGCGCTACCGGAAATTGCAGCCATAACGAAGATACACGAAGATACACGAAGATACGAACGAAGTGAGTATCTGAGTTATTTGAGTGTATTTGAGTGTTTCTGAGTGTATCTGTATCTAAATATATCTAAGTTTATCTGATTTTATCTGAGTATATTTGAGGTTATTTGAGTATATTTGAGGTTATTTGAGATTATTTGAGGTTATTTAAGTGTATCTGAGTGTATTTGAGGTTATTTGAGGTTATCTTATACAATATTTTCATAATAACATCTTCATCTTTATACTACATCTTTATACTACATCTAGATAAGCTTAAACATTCATTCACAAATCCATAGAAACGGCTTATATTTATTTCATCAAATTATTACCACTGGCTTCAGGTTATAAAGCAACTATTTGAGTCATTATTCCTTTGTATATTCATCTATTTAATCTGAAATCTCAGAGCATTCAGGAAATAAGAAAATATGAAATAGCAAGGATAAATAGTAATGGAAGTATATGTTTTCATGTTGTAGTTGCACACTTAAATGGATATTAACACTAACTGTTATCTATGAATACAGGAATTTCCAAATTAAAACAATCTTTCAAAAAGTCTCAAATACATATAAACCGGTAGGCCAAGCAGTTCCTGAAACTACCTGAAAACGAAAAGTGATCGAATACATGAAAGCATGAAAACTCAACTTAACACACTTGGAAAATCAGCCCAAACACAGAAGGAATAATAGAGAAATGACAACATACTAGCTTAGTCCATATAAAACCAATTCGAGAAATAAAACTAGAATTCGTCCTCTAACAAGAGCAATTTTAGAATCATAAAGAATTTGCACCCATTTTTTTGCAACATATAAGGCAAACAATGTAAGAAGGATAAGACTGTTTTCAAACAAGCATTTCATCGAAGAGTTCTTGATAAACAGATCCTGATATAAAGTATATGTTTAAAGAAATAATGTTATGAATTAGAGAAATAACAATCCAAAGAAATAACAATGTTCAAAGAAAGAATCCCAAAAAAAGAACCCAAAGAAATAAACCTAAAGAAATAAACCCAAAGAAATAATAGAAATACCAATTTTTATCTCAAAAACTCTAAAGTTCAGTATATATACTTTATCTCAAAGAAATAACAATATTTATCCCAAAAACTCTAAAGTTCATACTTTACCCTCCAAGTTTATTATGAAACCGCGCTACCAAATTTGCCAATATCAAAATCTTCAAATCTTCAAATTTAACCTACAAATCTACATCCTTCATGAAACCAATACTTCCTGTGACTCAAAACGCGCCCTCCGATGCCAACTCTATACCCCAATGGGACGCTCTTCTAGCCAAACACGCCAACAACAACGTGCTTCTCATCCAAACGTACACCAATCTTCTTCTGAGATTCCCATACTTAACGCAGCACTGGAAGGCGCTCTCCATCGTGGAGTACAAGGAGAACGGGATCGAGAGCTCGGTCAAGACGCTCGAACAGTCCGTGTTGCGCTGTCCTTATTCCTTGGACTTGTGGACGGATTATCTCAACTCGCTCATCTCCACCAAGGCACCTGAAGAAAGAATAAGGGGAGTGTATACGCGGTGTATAGCACTTAACGGGACGAATTTCATGTCACATGTGATCTGGGACGTGGCTCTAGCGTTTGAACGCGAAAGAAACGGTAATTTAGCTCCTTTATACGAGAAAATCGTCCGTTTACCATTGTATGAATATTCTCGGTATTACCAGGAATGTCTTGAAGAGTTACACAAAGCCAAGGAAGTTTGGAATATCAACGAATCTCAATTGTACCTGTTTTATACTGCTAATCAGGCTAGAGTCACTCGTAAATGGGAGTTTGAAAGTGTATTAGTACATGAATTCCTGCTTCCTGTGGTTTCAAAGGTGGGTACATGGACTCACTACCTAGACTATGAGATATCCTGTGCTTCCAAAGAAGAAGTGGTTAATTTATTTGAACGAGCGTTGGTCCCTCATTGCTATGATAGTAACATCTGGATCAAATATATTGGGTATATTACAGGAAACGAGGTAGAACAAGTATACGCTGCAGCAGGAAGAATTCTCCCCTTGAATGAAAACTCGGTGCGATTCATGTACTCGCGGTATCTCCGGGACCAGGACCGTTTAGAGGACGCAGTTGAGTATTTGTTTGGATGTTCTCGGTTATTTGAACAAAACGGACTTATGGATCAACACACTGATTGTATGTGTGAAATAGTACAGCTTATGCAAAAATGCGAAGGCTGGGAAAGTGAATTGACGCTGCAGTTACAGATTGAAGAAAAGAAACAAAAGATAGAAAGTACTCAGGTTACCTTGGTCAAAATGGTTATCAGTAGGTTATCGCAGAATCCGATTTGCAAAATGATGCTAATAAAGTCGTTTTTGTCCATAACTTCGGATCCCAGGACTCTCAGAAATTATTACAACACCACTTACAATTCTTCCGAAGTTCGCCGCTCCGGCTTTTTCTGGAACTTCTTTCTCCGGTTCGAGGGCGCCAGAAACGCTTCCAATCTCCAGATGGTGGTTCATCACATGAAAACCCACTCGCAGCTTCCGAAAACAGTCTTGGATGCTCTTCTAAACTTGGCCTACGACATAACACTGGCCAACTTTGCACCAGGCGACTTTGACGAGACGATTTTGCTCACCAGAGATAACGACACGTCCAACTCGTTGGTAGAAAACTACGCTGTTAAGGGGAAACGGAACCCAGAAGATATTTTGAGGCAGATTGGACATCCGGGAGTTTTTGCAGAATCCGGGCCGGAAATTACAAATCGAATCAAGTGGGTTCTGTTGGAGGGCGAGATTTACGTTCCTGCTTTTCCTCACTTTAGGAATGTCGAGAAGGTTGGAAGGAGTAAGAGGGGATAGTGATGATATGATGATATTATCATACTTCTAGTGAGTATAACAATTAAGGAATTTCGACATACAAAAAGAATATGAAATTCAAGTTAGTTGAAAAGTTGTGATTGAAAGGTCAAGTGTGCTAACGGAAATTGCTTGAAATGATGAATAAACTGTAGATAAGAAAATATTTGGTTTTGCCTTTATTTCTTGGTAAGCGAGTGAATAGAGCATTTGTAACTAGGATTTGGCTTTATAGTATCTTTATCTTTTTTAATAGACTATATCATTATCTTATTTATTGTTCAAAGAGTATGTTGGTAATTTCCATTTTTAACTCAAGGATTTTTTTTTCTTTTAACTCAAGGATATATATTTAAGTATAATTATACAAATCTATATACTATATTTCTTTTTGTGATTTTAAACATTTTTTGCAGCAATTTAAGAAAAAAACGAACTTGTAAAATATAAAAATATATTCAATTCTTCTCCATTAATTAAAGCAACAAGTAGATATGTTTGATATTTAGTTGCTCTCACCTCTTGGTTTATTTAATTCTGTAAAGTCAAAAAATTAAGGTTTCATCGGGAAGCTTCAAACCATATTTTGTTTGAGATTAATATGACAATTGATTTACATATGATATTTATAGTATAAGGGATAGAAAAATACCCCCTAATAGCATGAATAGTATAAGGGATAGAAAAATACCCCTGCAATAGCATGAATAAAAAGTATAAAAATACAAAACATTCCAATAGTTAACTTTTCATGAATTAGCAATGCTAGATCTAAGTATTCTTCCCGTGGAAGTGATCAACATCATCGTTAAATTTCTCCACCGCCAATTTCTAGTTCATCTATTTGACCTGCCTCACGTAGGAAGAGTAGCAAAAAAGGCCTACTTCCTGAATATATACCTTATGGAAGAGAAGGAGTATCTACTTGATACAGTTAAAAATTCATTTGTATCAAGGTTAAGAGATAGACGCAAGGGGTTCGACGTACCTCTGCAGTACTTTGAAACCAATGTGGAAAACGATACGTATTTTACTTGGGCACGTTATTCCAAGGAGTTCGTCGTACCTCTTCAGTACTTTGAAACCAATGTGGAAAACGGTACGTATTTTACTTGGACACGTTATGCCTGGTTTGAGAACTCCATATGTAACGAACCCTGGTTACAGCCGGAATTTATATCTGTTGAACCAAAAGACTTGCTAACTATCCATGAAAAGTGTCCTTCTCTATTAAAGCACTCCAGGATTAAGCTATGGCATTCTGATATGTCTCTAGAGAAGTTGGAACAAATCCGCAACCTTCCTTACAATATCCGTCATTACGTTAGTGGTTCATATTCTATGTTTAAGGATCTTGGGTCTTCATTGGTTCTTTTAAATGCTGGTACGACTTCTTTGCCGGAGAATTTCCATGATTTCCAGAATTTCTGCAAACTCAAATATCTTCGCATAATGAATCGAGAGCTTCTGTCGCTAAAGCTCCCGGATTCATTAAAAGTACTTAATCTTACAAACGTTAAAATCGACTTTGCCAACGTGAACTTTCCCCATTTGAATGAATTGTATCTTTCTAATGTTAAGACCGATTCCTTTGATCTCTCCAAGTTATCAGTTTCAAAATTAGAAATAGTAAAAATGTCAAACTTGCAACTCTTGGCTGAAATTACTTTCCCCAAGTCCATGACATCTCTTAGTATCGTTTCATGTAAGGAATTATTCAGTTTACAGGGATTGGCGGAAGTAGAGACTCTAATTGAGTTGAAAATTGAGAATTGTCAAAGTATCTGCTTTGTGGAGTTCCCTAAAAGTCTCAGATACTTGTACCTTTGCAAGTGCTCTAATGAGCCTGGTGAGGATTCTTCTAGTTTTCTTGATAAGATTATGTTTCCTCCCAACTTGATTAAATTAACAGTGAAACGTTGCCACTTCATTCCCAAAACGCTGCATTTCCCAAAATCCTTGCAGTCCTTATGCATAGATCACCTGCCTATGCTTTTTGACTCGGACTTGCCATCCAATTTAAGAGATTTGCAGTTGATAGAGGTGCCCAGATTGGATATTTCAACGATCAAATGGCCCCTGGGCCTAATTTCTCTCAAATTAGAAGGAAACTTTACTGACTGTTGTGACTTTTCGTATTTATCGAAACTAGAGATATTGTTCATATGGGATTTCGGTATAAAAGATTTTGACCAAAGTATTTATCCTCCAAATGCATATATCAGGGTAAACGAAACAAAATTGGGTAAGCTGTACCTACCCTACTATTTGCATATGCGCGATGAAGAAGACCTCCTGGTAAACTTTGATGACAACATAGATGAAATGTCGTTTAGATTCAACTCGAAAGAAATGCTTGCAGATTCCAAGTTTCCTTGCAGATTAAAGGATTTGGAGATGTTTCCAAGATTCTGCTTATCGGACACAAACTTCCTTGTAGCACTTCCCAAAACCCTTATCAAATTGTCTCTAGGTATCAAACCAAACGGGCAGAAATTCGTGCTTGACTTTCCAAATTTAAAGGAGTTCGGTTTGAGGTCAGTACATGAGAGATACGCCGCACCCCCGCTGAGTATTTGCTTGAAGCAATGTACCAACTTGGTACATGCTAAGATAACTTTCCCCATCGATGTATTCGACTGGGATGCGTTTCCTGTCAGTATCAATGTCATCTCTGCGCCAGAGTGTGGAATTCGAGAAATAATAGGAACTCCTTCTAGGTTGAGAAATCTCTCGGAATTATATCTCCATAATAATGTTCTAGGCGATTGGATGAAAGAAAACGTGTTTGATACGCCTCCGGAATTGCGGTATTTGGTCTTGGGACTGAATAGAATCACCAAGTTTGCCGAGATAGTTGCAAATAAACTAATGGTTGTGGACTTTCAGGAAGTTCGCTATGATGATGATTATTATGAGTATGAATCCAATTTGGACGAGCCGGAGCCAGATAGTCTCCACAGATTATGTGACAGAATGAGGGAAAGTGGTGCTACCAAGTTTCCGCGTGTAAGCTGTGACTTACTCAGTCGGTCTACAATTGAAGGATACGAAGATATCTTGGTCTCAAAAGATTAGAAAGACACCAAGTGGAGGTGTGTTTTGCTTGTCCATTTAGACGGCTCGTAATAACTAGCTAGGTACTAATAATTAGATACTACAGGAGTTTTGGAGAAATGGAACTGGAAACCTTGATAAGTAAATTCAAGAAAGGGTGTGAATTCTATTGTGGATTTCCACTCAGTACTTTTTATATACTTTATAATGTATACCATATGACCTTTGCCTTTTTATAGCCTGCTTTGGCCTTGTAATTTCACTCATCAGTTCGATTTTTTGGCTGCAAAAAATTCAGATTTTATTTTGCAGCCATAAATAAAAAAAAATTAAATATTTTCATGCTCACTATTTCTTTCCAACTAAACTTGCTAATATTAAAGTTTTAATTGACAAATTTCCTTACGCCAATTGGTATAGGGAACTTCCTGCGGTTTTACAACCAGTATGTAGGAGTACTCCAACTAGTAGAAGTTGCAACGGATCTTCACTGTGACAACAAAGTTACCCTGGTATTTTATGTAGGTATCACAGGATTATTATTTGAGATTCCGATAGTCAACTCGAGATCCACCAAGAGTGACCATTTAGCTTTAGTTACCACCCAAGCCGACACTATAGACGGAAGCGTCACGCGAGTAGGAGCATTTCTCGGTTACATTCAGCTGTGCTCTGCAGATTCGTATCTCCAAGTGCTTTTGTGTGTACATTTGGCGAATTCTATTATTCGGTTCTTTTTGTGTATGATGAAGAAGCACATTCTTCTTGTGAATGTGGGCTAATCGCTTACCTCTCGTTAGAAGAGATGCATACCACAAAGCTTTGTTGATAGCGCCGGGTTTTTGAAAAAGACGCAAAGTGCTCTGGTATGGGTTGCTAGTGGAGAACTTAGGCTGTTGTTGCATATTAGCCGTGAGAAGAATTCGCCTTCCGTGTATCTAGAAAACTCTTAGTGCTTTACATCAAAGATATTCGTCGTGCCAAGTAGTGACACAAGTATGATTAACCAAGGTGATTTGAATATTTTCGAGGCTGAAGTTTGCTTTTGTAGCTTGGAATGAGAGTGAGCTGATCTTTGAATACTTGGAATGACTGGATTTTCTAATTAAGTGACTATTCTAATTAAGTGACTTTGTTTCTAAAAGGTTGAAACGAAGCTATTTTATCGTAACTGTGGCATTTCCAATAATATTAAAAAAAATATGGGAGCGATTTTTCTGGGATTTTGCAGCCATGAAAAATTCAAGAATGTACATAACGTGAAAACATGAGTCACTAAAAGTGGAACCAAATACGAATTGATTAAGATATCATTAAGAAGGAACATTAAGTACTCTTTATATATTGAATTGATAGATTACACACATCTACATTTAACACAGCACTACATATAAATTCATGTATTATTGATTTTAAACTTGCCAGGTTATACAATTATATCACGTGATATTTACATGTTTTGCAGTATAATTATACTTAAATATATCATTGAGTTAAAAAATATTTTTTTGCCAATTCCCAGAGAATCCTTGCTTGGAAGGAGTGAAAGAATTTGAGGGTAGAGATTTTAGAAGAGATTTCGGAAGATACTTCATGATATAATACATGCACCTTTTATTTGTATACCCTTATTTGGTATACATTTTAAACTACTAAATAGCTTTTTCTCGTAAGTGGTGAACGAACGAGCAAAGTGAGTGAGTGAGTTGGTAAGTGAGTTAGCTAGTGAGTTATTTAGTTAAGTCTTTTATATTGATTAATTTTGCAGCCGAAAGATGGAAAAGGCCCGAACTGCAATACATAAAAAGGCCCGAAAAATTCAAAGGGGAAAAGGCCCGAACTGCAACAGTGTGAAAAGAAAAAAAAAGGCAAAACTGAAAGACCCTAACTGCAATACATAACAGAAATTAAAAGGGGAAAAGGCCCGAACTGCAACAGTGTAGAAGGGAAAAGGCCCGAACTTCACAAAAGACCCTAACTTCAATACATACTGAAAAGGCCCGAACATCAACATATTTGGAAAAGGCCCGAACTTCATAAAAGACCCGAACTGCAACATAAAAGTGGAAATAAAGAAAATTGAGAAATTGAGAAATTCAAGAAACTTCACAAACCGAAGGTTTTGTCGGTATTTCTCGGTATTTGTCGGTATTTACTTTTTCTCCCTAACTCATTTTCAGTTCTCCCTAGATCCTTTTTTTCTCCCTAAATACGTTCTCACTAACTAATTCTGTTCTCGCTAATTGACTCTTAGTATCCCTAGCCAGCAGGTTCTTACATCATATCTAATTTTATACTGAGTTATTTAGAGTGTTAATCAATCGTGTATATTTTTCATTTTCTTGCTCTCCTAATTGCTACTTACTCCTCGTATATGTCTCTATTACAAGTCGATTTATATTGATTTACGGTTTCGTTTTCTTTAAAAAGGGCCTTTCAAATTACTATGTTGAAGTTAGGGCCTTTTCCATTTTATGTGTTGATGTTCGGGCCTTTCATTGATATCTTTTCTCCGTACTCCTTTTTCTCCTTTTCTCCCTAATGTTCATTTGCTTACGTATTTTTTCTCCCTAAGCTTCTCATTTTCTCTCACTTTCTCCCTAATATTCATTTTCTCCTTTTCTCCCTAATATTAACTTGCTGGTGTAACATGATAGTTAAAGTTGGAAACTACAAGTACTTCAAAAACGCTAAAACCCAAGAAATATCGTGGATTTGTATTAATAGAATGTAAGTATTATCACAGGATTTAAAACAGGGCCCTTAATTAGCGTTAATTTAAATTTCCCCTAATTTAAATTTCTCCCTAATTTAAATTTCCCCCTAATTTTCCCCTTAATTTTCCTTAGCAATATAAATTTGTATATTTTCGCCAATTTTGTACTAATAACATTTTAAATTCATAATTACTATTTATAAGATGAGCCATGATTCCAAAGGAACTTTAGATGATAATGAATCTAAATCAATAAAGGGTACTAGATATGATAATACAGGTCATAATCAAAGAACCTTAGAAAGAAATATCAACAATTTAAACATCAACCTTTTATTCTCCGAAACACTCAACGTCAAGAACAAACCAATTACAACATTCTCCGAAACAAACTATTCAAACCTTCCAGAACTTAAACACGGTCTAGATCGTGTCCTCTTTTCTCCCGGAGTTCATTTCCAGCAAGATCCACGAAGTGGAGTTTACAATTTCGATCCTTTTCTTAGTAAAATTCCCGCCCTTAAAAACTTCAATCTCAAAAAAGTGGCGAAAACCGGCCCGGCGCCGGAATCGGAGAAAATAAAATTATTAAGGGACCTGAAAAAGAAATACCGGGTTTCCACGAGTTCTCTTTGTAATTTACAGATCATTTTCTATTCCTTTTTTAACAAGAGTAAACCGAAGAACCTAGCACTTACCGTGACGAGTTATGACGACCAGTACTCTATAGCGGAGGTCAAGAGTTTGGCTGGTAATTTGTTAGCCGATATGGGCCATTTATTAGAAGCCCAGTTAACCAATGTAGAGGAAGTATATAAAGATTATGAAAAAGAGGGAGAAAAGGAAGAAGCCATTTTCAACGTTTCCTCGTATGAAGATTTTATAATACCGTCTCAACTAGATTGCATGGATTTAAAATTACCAAGGAGAACTTTTGATATAAAAACAAGAGCGTGTTGTTATGTAAGAAAGAAGCAGAAACAAGGAGATTACCAGATAATTAAACAACACGGAGACTTTGAATCGTTTAGTAAGGAATTGGAGGATCTAATAAAATCAGGAACTCTATTAAAGTATATGTTTCAATGCCGAATTGGCCAAATGGATGGGATTTTCTTAGCGTATCATAATTTAAAATCTTTCTTTGGTTATGAATATCTTCCTCTTGAAACTTTGAATGAACTTTTTTATGATAAACCGAATTTGAATTTTAATTCCATGACGGATTTTCAATTGAAGAATTCACTTAAGAACTTGGAAGAATTACCTGGAAAACTCGCTGAAACTCAGTATAAAGCGGGTTTGAGTATTTTCGGAAAGATCATGGAGTTTATAGAACAGGATATTCCCAAACTGTCGTATAGAATGATTATAAAAAATGATGATAATTCTATTACTGTTTCTGCTATAAAATTGTCAAAATTAGAATATGACGAGTTTCTAAAATTACATGATGAGCCAGAAAAAAATAAGTCGAAAAAATTTGAAAAAATGAACCTTTTAAATATTAACAAAAATCATCTCTTTGTATATAAAATTGTTCTAGAAGGAATCCACGGAGAAAAACCAATTCCTTTGGATTGGAATATCGAGTATAGCATTTTCAAAGTGGACCAGAAATCAGAAAAACTAAAGAAGGAGTTTTATGATATAACCTTGGCCAATGCTTTTCCGAAAGAGTATAAGAAAACGTACAAGTCTCAATATGAGAGAATCTTGGATGCGTATGCGGAAATAGGCGCAGAGAGAAAGTATACGTAGTTTACATAATATACAAATTTTATAAACAAATTTTATACAAACCGAAGGTTTCTGATACAATGGTATATCTAGTATATTTAGTGTTACGTTTTTTATGTTTCATGTTTTATGTTTTTTGCAGCCGGGCACTTCCCAATTAGGAAATATCAGGACAATCAATAACTGTTAATTCGGGCCTTTCCGTTTGATTTCCTTTCTTATATGTTTGGCCTTTTCGGTTTTAAAACGGTTATATGTTTATTTTAGGTCCTTTTAGTTTTCTTAAAAACCCCTTAAAACCCCTAAAAACCCCTAAAACCCCTAAAGCCCCTAAAAACCCTAAAATCCCCCTAATTTTAACCCCCTAAATAAGAAGGAAATTACTAAGTAGAAATTCATGATAATTCATATATATCATAAATATAAAAAAACTCCAAAATATAATAATCTCTAAATAATATAAAACGCTCATATAAGAATCTCTAAATAATATAAAACGCTCATATAAGAATCTCTAAATAATATAAAACACATGAGTTACTCGCTTCGCTCGTAACTCATGCTCGCTCGTAGCTCATGTTCTTAGCTCCTCCAACTTCTCCCCTGTGATCCTCACAAGAAGCTCTTCCCTTTCAAGCAGCTTCTCCAAGGAATCCAACGAATTCGCCAATCTAAACCTCGAAACCTGGAGCTCCGAAATCGCACCATTCACCACATCCAACTCTTATACCTTGCTTCCAAGATTTGTCTCGTCTTTTCATCGGTAATATTCAACGTATCTATCCACGGATTCTCGAAAATTCCCAGTAACTTTTTCTCCTCGTGTTTGAAAAATGATCGTCCTCTATGAGAATTTGAAGTATGAGTAGAATTATGAGAATCCCTAGTATGAGGAGAATTCAGACTCGAGTAGCCTGATTTAGAATAAGCACTTCCTTTATACGAACTTCCTTTGTATCTATCGTTTTCTTCGTCCTCAAAGTCTCGTTCTTTAAATTCTCTATACTCTCTTTCATCTCTATACTCTCTTCCCTCCCTTGAATACGGACGATACCTATTACTTCTATACTCATTATACCCTCTACCCCTGAAACTTCCTCTTCCTCTATACCCTCTCGAGCGGCCTCCTCGATACAGATAATATCTATCATCATAATACTCGTTTGATTCTGAAATGTCTTTATCTAGTATCTTATTAGTATCTTGCAGAAATTCGAAGAAATCCGAGATGTGAGAATTAACTAGTTAGTGAATTATTTAGTAAATTTGTTTGTAAATTTGTTTGTAAATTTGTTTGTAATTTCTGTTTGAATAGCAATTTTATATTCGAGCTGGAATGCAATGGTCTTGAGGCTTTGAGATTTTTGCAACAGAATTCAATTAAAATTTTGGAGAACTACTAAACAAATAGCATATATAAATCAAACATCTTTCATACTTTATAATATCATATATAAATCAAATAAATGTTAGTTAGGGTGGTTTTCTGATGCATTGGATTTGCACAAAATTTCTAAATATCTTGGGTTTTCAACTTTTTATTCGTTTTAATATCAAGTTTTATAATAGTTTTAATTTAAAAATTGCAACTTTGAATTTGCAACTTTTTGTGCGGCTCACAGGAACTTCCTATTTCGGAAACATATAAAGAATAGATTGAAGATCGATTTGTATAGTTATACTTAAATATATATCATTGAGTTAAAAAAAAAAACTAATAAATACATATCGTATAAATCGTATACAAGATATAGTAGCTGGATTTATACGACTATGATTTTTTTGTAATTATTCTAGGTATTATATTTTGTGGGTATATTTATTTTATCTTGTAGGTTTTTTTTTATTCTTACTTATCACTATTTCTTTATGGGCGTTTTCAGCAGAGAGAAGAGTAAAGCCAATCGAAGCCAATTGAACTATAGGAATGATTATATCATAAAGCTCTTTTCCATGATCTCCTTTTCATTGGGGGTGGCTAATCATATTCTTCGTATGTGTCGCCACTACAAAGGAAGTGATTCTGATGAGCAAACCCAATATATCTCAATGTTACTGATTGGGGTTACTATGTTGTCTCTGGCTCTTTTTATGCTAGGTGATTCATTTGGAATGAGGAATGATATATATCCATACTGAATCATAGTGTATAGTATAATGTATAGTATAAGTAATGAATACTTGTAAATTACTTGTAGAAAAGTTAGAACTACCTTTATTCCGCTAGTAGGTGATTCTACTTATAATTTCTATCATTTTCATTTCTTTATCATTTTCATTTCTTTATCATTTTCATTTCTTTATCATTTTCATTTCGTTATCATTTTCATTTCTTCTCGGTATATCGCTTATGAGTGTTTTCAATAGAAAGAAGAAGGTCAGGGAATCCCGAAACCAGAATCCTGTTAACGTCCCCGTCCATGTCCCCCCTGGTACATTTGGCCATTTTATGTTATTCAATAGCACTTCATTCTTCGTTTTAAGTGTTATTTTTTTGACAGTCATTGATATCTGTCCTATATTGATCAATTACTTTGAAATACAGGGATTCGAATCTGTTTCGGAAAACGAGATATACGATTTTTGCATGATGACTGCAAGTTTTATTTCCATTCTGATTCTTTCCATGTGGGTTAATTTATTTTATATAGTGGTTGATTTGAAGTAACTAGAATTAATATCTACAAGTAAACTGAAGTATTACTACCAGTTTATCTAGGGCATAAAATAAAGATCGTTATATGGGTTATAGTATTTATCTGTATAGTATTATCGTATCTATATTCATATCTATCATAGTTTTTTGTATCATACTCTTTATTCCTACATACCTTTGACTATCTATATATCTACTTATCTGTTTTTATCTACTTATCTATTTTTATCTACTTATCTATTAGATCTCTGGTTCTGGTTTTCCTTGATTTTTGATTGATTTCTTCATATTGAATAAAAATACATAGAATAAAGAATATTTATCCAATAACATAAATTCAGAACTCCAGCTCTTAATACATAACCTCTAATAAATACCTCTTAATACCAAAAAATGGCTGCGAATTCCAAATAAAAAAACCTCATCATATCTAGTATCATATATTCATAAAACAATGCTCTCGTAGCTCTTCTTTAATAAGCTATGGAAATAGCTTGATTATTAAGTTCTTGTCAATGGCTGCAAATTAATCATGGTAATATTTCTTCCAGGTAAAAAGACTTAATCGAATTTCGCCTTAATAAAGATAAAGAAGTCATAGGTATACAGAAAATAACATGTATTATTAAAAACATATTAAATCAAGAAACATGTATTATTATAAATATGTATTAATATAAACATATATTATTATAAACTACCATAAAGAATAGACTAAGATTCTGTGGATTCTAAAATACCAGTAAACAAGAAGTGGAGAATCTATAGAGAAATGAATATACTGGGCTAAACTGAATTAGGAATTGTCTGGAAGTGAATAATTCGAACGAGCTGAAGTGATTATGAGTGAAATTTTAAATGAATAAAGCTGAAATGTGTGTTCAGTGGACTTTTCGAATAAGTTCAAAAACACATCAAATACGCCAAGTAAATATTTGAAAAACCACATCAAATGATTACTTGAAAATTAACTTCAAATAAATATTTCAAGTAAATGAAAAAACACTTCAAGTAAATAATTGCAAAAATGCAAAAAACACTTCTAAATATTTGAAAATTAACTTCAAAAATACTCCAAATAAATATTTCAAATAGATATTTGAAAAAACACTTGAAAAGTAACTATTCAAAAAACACTTGACATAAATACTTGAAAGTGAACTTCAAATAAATATTTGAGAAAACACTTCAAGTAAATATTCGAAAACTAACTATTCAAAAAACAGTTCAAAAACACTTGAAATAAATGCAAAAAACAGATCAAAGAACACTTGAAATAAATTGAAAAAAACACCTCAAGTAAATACTTGAAAAGTAACTACTCGCAAACTACTATTCGCAAACTACTATTCGCTTCGCTCATAGTAGTTTACTCATAGTAGTTTACTCATAGTTCTCTCATACTTCACTCATAATTACCTTTCCTATCACCACCACGCCCTCCCTCACCCTTGCATTCCCACACTTTCCCCCAAACACCTCCACCACCTTCAACTTCGGACACGCCTTAACCCAGCCCTCCACCACCTCTGTATCCACCAGGCCTATAAACCCTAGATCAAGCGTGGTTAGATTCGGAAACTCCAACGGAGTGTACTCCCCATTTACCACGCCTAACATCTGCATCATAAAATCCTTAGATATCGGGACCGAGTTCAAACTAAGCTCCACCAAAGTGGAATGGGAAAGCGAGAGAACGGAATATACCGCTGCATCGCTTAGACCTACACACCGGGTCAAGTCCAAGCTAAGCAACGTAGGTTCTAGAGTAGTGTATATTTCCATAGCTGCAGCCATTCCGTCATCAGTTAACTCCACATTCCTTAACAGGAGATTGGTAATGGCTGGACAAAACAGACACACGCCCTCAATAAGGAACCGGTCCGAAAGAGAACATCCGTCTAGTACCAAGCTCTGGATGGAAGTGTTTCTTGCCAAAACGTTTATTACAGCGTCATCGGAAAGTTCGGGGAAATGGGACAACTCGAGATGCACCAAATTCTCGAGATAATGAGGGAACAAGTCGAATACTACAGACGAGTTTAACCCATCAAGCCGGGAAAGCGAGAGTTTACGGAGATTCCCGCCAATCTGCTCAAGCATGGTGATGCACGTGTCGTTACTAAACCGATGGGTGTTTCTTAGCTCAAACTCGGCCAAGCTGTGGGCGCATCTTGAAGCAAAGAACTCGCTCCAGCACTCGTTACTAATGAGAAAAGCTCCGTTAAGAGAAAGCAGGTTAAGTTGTAATTGCGTGCCATAATATTTCAACGTCTCATTATGGAGCTGGCCACACATGGACAACGTAAGTGCCCGGAGATCCGGACAATACGCCGCGATCCGGGCGAGCAGGTCCAGGTCCACGTCCAGACAGTCCCAGAAACAGAGGCTTTTACGGGTTCGTTGGAGAAAGAGAGAGGAGGTGGTGCTGTTGAGCGAGCGGTTTTTCGAGAGAATCCGACAGATCTTGTCCATGTTGGATTCCCCGATATCGGCTAGCGATTCCACGTCGGATATGGCGCTGGTTATACGTCGAATACAGATATCCTGGAGCGACGGAATGGTTATGGTTGTTTTATTGAGAAGCGCTGCGGCCACAGACTTGCGTTTTTTCCGCGCTGCTAGTGATTGTTTAGGTGGTTTGGGTGGTTTAGGTGTGGTTTCTTTGATTACTTCGATTTCTGGAGTTTCTTCGATTTCTTCGATTTCTTCGATTTCTGGAGTTCCTCCTGTTTCTCGCCTGGTTCGGATTCGCTGGAAAGCATCAGTGATTCCCTCGTTCCGGAGAAACTCGGTGAGCGCAGAGTTGGGCCCTCGCACGGAATTGGGTCGGTTTCGCCGGGACATGCTGTTTAGGTGTTTTGGTGATTTTGGGATTTTGGGATTTTGGTGGCGATGATTTTTTTGGTTGCGAATTTTGGTTGCGCTTTGATTTTTAGTGTACTTAGTTTAGTTTTAGTTTTAGTATTACTTTACTTACTTTACTTTACTTACTTTACTTAATATACTTTAATTTACTTTACTTTTAGTTTACTTAGTTTACTTACTTTACTTACTTTACTTACTTTACTTACTTTACTTACTTTACTTACTTTACTTACTTTACTTACTTTACTTACTTTAGTTTACTGATTGTACTCTTTTTATTGTACATTAATAAATACCTTATAAAATTACATCAACATTGAATCCGTAAATCTTAAACCTGATATATGTATAAATACACATAACTATATTGCTCTTTTTTCTCTTTTTATATGTTATTACAGTTTGTTAGGTTCATGTAACTATGTTCTTGGGATTATAACCGTGACACCTTATATCATTGTAAACCTTATACCATTGTATAACTAATTACATCTTATCCTCATGTTATTCATGCTCTTAATAAAGTACTCAGGATACCCTTATTATGTTATTCAACTCAGGTACTTCAACGACGTTCTATGTTACCTCTATGGCTTAGTCAGTCAAATATATATATCTAAATAATCTACAAGTTTTAATTTTTATTAAAAGTCAGTACTCGCTGTTGTATATATACTCGCTGTTGTATATATACTAGTAGTTGTATATATACTCGCTGTTGTATATATACTCGTACCTGTGATACTTGCTATTTCAAGCTATTCAATAAATAATTAAGCAATAGCTTATAAAAATTATACAAGAATACTTATAATTTTCATAAAACTGGATAACTACGAGAAACATAGCTTTAGAAAATGTGTCTTAAAGCTTTCAGTGTAAGACTTATTAGTAGTAAGTGTAGTTAGTATGTATTTTAGTATAGTCATTTTACTTATTCACAAATATCCACATATTCACTTTTTTAAATAAAAGAGTAAAAGGTGAATTTTCATACTTGGTTTAATAAGATCAGAAAACATTGTGAATAAAAATAGCTATACCAGCAAAAAATAGATATCCAGTAATAAATCCTAAAAAGTCCCATTTAATTATATGGAAATTTCAAATACGAAAAGTTGGAAAATCTATTAAATTAATAAAAGTTACTGATTTGGCACAATTCAGGTAACCCGAGAATTCAACAATATCTTATTTTCTTTAAAACTTTGATTCGGTTTTTTGTATTTTTCAATTGGAAGATTTTTGTATTTTTTTGTATTTTTTGCAGCCATTTTTTGATTATTGATTTCTTTTTATAGTATATCCAAATCACACTCAAAATCATAATCAATAGTATCATTTCAAGTTCATAATTTCCATTTATTTCTTGCACTTTCCAAGTATGCGTAGTTTAGCTTTGAGGTGCATAAACATTATATAAAAGAGGTATGTAAGTTTGTGAGACTTTTCCAGGAATTTATATCTACAATCACTCAAATGACAGCTCCAACGTCTACAAGTTCCCCGGTTCCTTCCAGCTCGAAGAAGAGGGGCGCTGGGGAGATTATTCTATTAGTATTTGTGTTCTTGCTCATGATACAGTTTACTATTATAATTGGGCTGAAAATACTGGACTTCCGTAGTTTACGTAAGAAGAAAGCTCAACAGGCCGTACAGATGAATGATTTGGAGAGAAATGAAAATATAGAGAATTCAGAGAATTCAGAGAGTTCAGAGAATTCAGAGAGTTCAGAGAATTCAGAAAATCCACAAAATACAGAAAATCCAGAGGAACAGCCTCCACCGTATGAGCTACATCATGTACTTCCACCGTATGAGCCACATCATGTGCTTCCACTGTATGAGAGCCTCAGATAACCAAGGTATGGGTAGTAGTACTCATATAAAGGGTTACATGGCTTATAGTACCAGGCTTAGCGTAAGAAGGGTATATTCCTAACATAAGATATCCATATTCATCTTTATATAGATTATAGCTTAAATATATACTTGTGATACTACCAGTAAGCGTACTCCCTGATAAGTGAAAGTATTTGGACATTTTGAGTTTTTTAAGTTTTGAAATTTGCCCGAAATTTGCAGCAAAAATTTGCAGCCATTTTTTGCTTATGTATTTTTATGTATTTTTTTATGTATTATTTTTATGTATTATTTATATGTATTTTTATTTATACCATCAAATATTACCTCATCCAAATTGAATACACTCGGAATAACCTTATACGTTCCATTTCTTGTACTTTCCAAAAGTCGCATAAACCTCAGAACAATATAAGGAGTCTAATGAAAATACTTTATATATTCCCTATGTCTAAGATACAGTAGAGAACACATGTTTTAACGGATCCTGTGAGAACTTGCTAGCAACAGCAACTATCCTCACTCACATCAACTAGATTCGTGACTCTACAAGTTCCTCAAGTTCCTCAGCTTCTCCTTCCAGCTCAATCCCTACTAGGACAAAATACTTTTTAGTATTGTTTATGTATGGGCGGGAGTATTAGTGACCACTTTGTCTAATCTGTTTTATATCTGAACAGAGAAAAGTGGCTGATGATTTGGAGAATCCAGAAAATACAGAGAATCCACAAGAAACAGAGAATCCAGGAAACACAGTGTATTTACAAGTTTTACCGAGAACACAGAGTCCAGAGGATTCAGACCATTCAGATGAGCAACTTCCACTTTATGAGTCCCAGGTGCTTTCACTGTATCAAGCTTGATACTGGTTATACGTATATTCTAGTATATACATAGTCCAATATAGGTAGTTCCTGTATTATAAGTATTCTAGTTACTGTTTAATTAAATACATCCATTGTAATTACTGCAGATTTATTATGTAACAAAATAAATAAAAACGACTAGTAAGTTTCCAATTTTTGTATATTTTTGTTTTTGGTTGCAAAATTACAAATATAAAACGGTTATAAAATAGAAATAAAAAGAACAGAAATAACTAGTTTGAACTTTAATGGTATATACAAGAAAGAAAAGGAGCGAGGTGAGTAGCTGTAAGATACCTGGTTTGTACTATGAATTAGTCAGTGAGTATATTTTATAATAAAACCCCCTAATTAAAACCCCGTAATTTTAAAAAAGATTACAGAGAAAAACCCCTAATTTAAACCAAACTAAGAATAACTATAAGGTTATAGATAACTATATAAAGATATAAATAACTATTCAAGGTTCTATTTTAACAATGATATAAACTTTAAACTAGAAAGTAGCGTAGAGTAAGACTATGTGTAGTAGTATAAAAGTTCTAGAGCTGAATTAACGAGCCGTTCAAGTATATAAGGAGGATAACAGTATAATAAGCTACACATTTCTTCATGAATAACAGAATGTATACAATTCAACAGCACAAGTATCAATGATCAAATATCAAGTATATATTAACTAGAAGTGAATTATGGAAACTTTCATGGATATCAGTATTAGTACGTTTCCATCCATTTCTCTGTCTGGTAATGAGTGAAGTGTTAATAAGAAAAACTGGTAAATGATAGTAAATCGGGAATAATAATTATACTAAGTTAACGGGTTGGCTCGTAACGAGTACGAGTAAATAGTAGCGAAGCTCTTTGTTATTTATGAGCATTTGAGTGTTTTATGAGTATTTAAGTGTTTTTTGAGTATTTAAGTGTTTTATGAGTATTTAAGTGTTTTATGAGTATTCAGGTGAATTCTGAAATATGTAGAAATATCAAGTATGAAATATATTAAATACCTTGTAGAAAGTCTTTTGAGTCTTTTCTGTTAATATACAGTATGTATTTATGAGTGTTTGTAATAAATTAGAAAACCCCCTTTTTTCGACCCGTAAGATATATGAGTGAAGCGAAAGATATATGAGCGTAGCGAATATATCGAGGCAAAAGATTTAGAGATATCATAAAATAAAGATATATGAGCGTAGCGAATATATCTGGATCTATTCACAAGATATATTCGCTTCGCTCATATATCGGTCATATATGTATTCACAAGATATATTCGCTTCGCTCATATATCTTGCTCGCTCATATATCTATCATGATGTATTCGCTTCGCTCATACATCATACATCTTACTCAAATGCCTACTCCCCGAATCACACGCTATCACCACGATATTCTTCCCCCTTTCCCTCATTCCCAACTTCACTGCAGCCACACAATTCACTGCACTCAGCGACCCCCAGAAGAACCCATCATTCTCCATCAAGTACCTTGCCATTTCCACTGCTTCCTCATCAGAAACACGAATAGCACTGTCTATATACTTTTCACCTTTAAGGAAGTTCGCCGTGAGCCTATTAAGTCCTATTCCTTCTACTATAGTATCCACCTGGTGGCGTCTTCTAGTTCCTTCCTGTTCTACGGAATCATACATTACGCCGAAATTCACGCGATTAGCGAGTCCCAGACCTTGAGGATCTGCGAGAACTACCTGAGTACTTTTATCTTGTTCTTTGAGATACGTGGCTACCCCGGCTATAGTACCTCCAGTACCCGACCCAGCTACAAAGTAATCGATATGTTCTCCCATTTGAGCGTAAATCTCGGGTCCTGTGGTTTTATAGTGAACATCGAAATTGCACTCGTTTTCAAACTGGTTAGCAAAAATCCCACGTTGAGGAGAATCGCTATTGTTCAAATCAAGACACTTTTGCCGAGCTGTGTTGGTGTATTGAGCTGGGTCTACGATGGAAGCAGGCGGCACGGGATCAAGTATAGCGCCGTACAGACGGAGTAACTGCATTTTCTCGTGAGAAGTATCGTTAGGGAGACAGATATGAGCATGGTACCCTCTAGCATTGGCTAACATAGCGAGGGAAATTCCCGTAGAACCCGAAGTTCCTTCGAAAATCACATCTCCGGGCCGAAGAAGCCCGAGTTTCTCGTTATGTTGGATGATAGCGAGGGCTACACGGTCCTTAGCGCTTCCCCCGGGGTTCTGGAGCTCGAGTTTGGCGTAGATTTTACACCCGGTGAGCCGCGAAAGCGACTTGATTTCCACAAGAGGCGTGTTTCCTATAAGAGACTCGATTCCTCGGGATTTGGGAGGGGCACGTGAGGAGGAAGTGTAGATTGTTTTAAGGGCGTAGATGAGTGCTACGATGGCAGCAGCGGGGAGAAACCGGTGCAGGAGGGTGGTATAGGACATGTGGTTGATTTTAGGAATTAGTGGTTTCAGGTTTCAGGTTTCAGTGATTTCAGTGATTTCTGTGATTTCTGTAATTTCAGTGGTTTCTGTAATTTCCATGAATTAGTTAATTCAGTGATTTTTTGAATTCAATGGGAATTCAGTGATTAGTTAATTTTCAGATTTCAATTAATCAGGGAATTGAAGATTCCAGGGAATTAACGAATTAATGTGATTTTTATGATTTTTATGATCTTTATGATTTTTATGATTTTTATGATTTTTATGATTTTAGTAATTCCGAGATTTTAGTGAATTATTCAGTATTTTTAAGATAGTGAATTTAGGTCAATGTTTTCTTGATTATTCGGAATTAATTAACTTTACGTTTCTCTGCAAACCAGGTTATTCAGTGTTTCTATCAGATGTGCTGTTAATTATATTTTCAAATTCCAGCAAATCCACTGATTTTTAGCAAATTCTATGGGATTGGTATAAGAAGTGTTATAGTTGGATGGAATTTTATTTCTTCCTCCTTATTCTTTCCAATTTATATGATTTGGAGAATAGGAAAATTTGGAAAATTTTAATTTTTGATATTGCGATTTTTATGGAAATTTAAATGCGATGAGAGAATGGAAAGTAAAGGAGAGAATGGAGAGGAATGGAGAGTAATGGAGATGTTAGAAGAGTGGTATGAGTTTATAGAGATTGGATATGAGGTCGAGAAAGTGGAAATACTGAGAAGTAATGAGAAGTAGTGAGAAGTAGTGAGGAGTGGCGGGAAAATTAGTGTGATTAGGGAGAGGTGATTGGGAATTAGCGAGAATTAGCGAGAACAGTGAATTTTCTAGTGACAATAGTGAGAAAAAATTAAAGAATAGTGAGGGAAAATTAATGAATTAGCGAGAAAAATCAAATTAGCGAGAGAAATTAATGTTTTTTTTAGAGAATAAGCAAATCAGAGTATAAGCAAATAAGCAAATCAGAGAATAAAAGTCAGAGAATAAACAATTAGAGAATAAAAAAATTAAGAATTTACTCAAATACAAAATAGTCAAAATTTACAAGTACAATTTCTTACTAGTAACTTAACATTTATTAACCAACTCAAAAATTGACGTAATTGAAGTAATTGACGTAATTGACGTAATTTTGTATTTGTATGAGATAATTAACTAATTGTAATCTAGTGCTAGCTTTTTAGAGAAACATCTGGTAGTCTAGTATGCGTTAGTACGGGGAATATGGCTGATTGAGTAATTCCCAGTATTACACTCTTACATTGTCCCTCAATTACTATTGTAATCTATACACACATAAACCATGATGGCTATTTACTTGAAAAATTGAATTTTTTGGATAAATTAAGGCTTTATGAGTACTAAATAGCTTTAGGAATTGAGTCGCCTAATTATAAACTATGTTTCAGTTGTTTTTAAAGAAATTCGAAAATACACTTTAATTCTCACTGTCTATCAATTCTAGCACTTTTTTGAAATATAAATTGGGCGTGTGGCGTAGTTGGTAGCGCGTTCCCTTAGCATGGGAAAGGTCTCCGGTTCGACTCCGGACTCGTCCACTTTGAAAATCTTCCGATATAGTGTAACGGCTAGCACGGTTCGCTTTCACCGAGCAGACCCGGGTTCAACTCCCGGTATCGGAGCTTTCTTTTTTGGTGATGTATTGTATTTATGTATACTTAATTATATTAATAGCCTAGTTTTTTTTTTGTTAATCCTTCCGGTATTAGATGTGTATAACCTCATAGATGTATTACTAATTAACTAAAACTTAACGTTTCAAGCCTAGTCAGAGTTGTCTCATGCCCTATAAAAAGACCAGAACAGTATATTATAATATGTATATGTTAGGGATGGCCCTTTTGTATTGCTCGTAGTATGTGACAACTGTCAGAGCTAAGAAACACTTTAAGTATCATGTAGGTACTATATGTCGTGTTAACCTTATGTACTCGTGTTAACCTTGCTTATATAGTCAAATAGATACTAGTCCAATAATAATGTGTATTTATATTATAACAAGGCTATGTGTGATTTGAGATAGAAATGGACTTATAGGACTAGATGAATGACTAACGAGTCCCTAAGATATTACTTTGTCCAAATATCTTACAGGATATGTAATAGAAGTGTCTTTACAATGATCATACGGATATATACACAGCGTGTTAATTAATCTTGTAACCAGAGTTAAGCTTTAATAACGGAAATGGAAGGGTTATACTTTGTTTGAAACCTCGTGGTTATAAGTATATCCGGTTAACACGTGTGAAGTTGCCACTTACTAGGATTAACACTGACCATGGTTACCACTGTTATTGTATAGCGTCCTTGGCATTCCAGGAGTGTATTGTTATTGTATGTATACTTGATAAGTGTAGTGCTATTGATTTTAGTGTTATTCTAATAAAGTTGGAATGAAAGTATAATAAATAGTATAATAGTTTGTATAAAAGAATTGCCTCTGTCTTAAAGTATATGACTCTTTACTAGAAGTATGATTATCTTAGAGGTATAGAAATCAGACAACAACTACCAATATAAAGATGAACATTTCTGGTCTACGATCATACTTTGGATAGAAAGAGTGTGATCATTAAAGTTTCGTATCTAAGAGAACATTCTTTATCTGGTGATAATCGTAGTGGTTATGTGGTGTGGTTAGTGTGGTTAGTATGTGGGTATTGTTTTATCCATTTCCGGTAATACATTGACATACTAGCCTATTTCGATCACCTGCATTATTTAGATTACCATTAAGTATACTCCTAGTATGTCTCATTGCTTATTCAATCCCCACTTTTATCCAAACCCTGAAATCTCCCGTTTAGGGTGGCTTGAAGATGTGTCAGCTGCCGTTTTAGTACAACGTTGCTAAAATGGGTACCAAAAGGAATTTTCGAGAAGAATGAGAATGTGAATGTGAATGTGTGAATGAGAATGTGAGAATGTGTAAGAATAACTACAACTAGTACAAGTACTAGTACGTACAAGTACTAGCACAACTACCACCAGTAGTAATAGGTGAGCACAAAAATGTCGACATTTAATGCTGTATCTTCTCCACCAAACTCTATTTCTAAAGTATATTTATTATTAATCATAATAACATACAACGAAACACATCCTCACATACTCTACCCATTGCTCGGTGCAGTTGACTCCGAATGACACAAAGAGCAGTGGCCACCCTAAGTCCCGACTTGTTGCCGATCCATCTTCTCTTGTACCTTCCCGCCAGGATCCGCCAGGATCCGTAGCATCAGGAGAATCAAGAGCATCCGTTTTCCAATTTCCCAAGATTTCTTTCCAAGTTCTCTTTCCAAGCTTCTTGTCTTCTTTGCTTTCTTTCAAGTTTTCTTTTCTTCTCTAGAACTTGCCTATCTTACCTCTTCATTGTTATACCTTAATCCTTATTTCTTCATCTTCATTCTTTATTTCCCCCCACAGAAAAAAAAGGCAGCAAAAATTAAATTTGAACGATTTTTGTTTAGCCAGTTGGTTTAAATATAAGTGTATTCATCCATCTGTTACAGCACTTGTTTCTAGGGTAGATCATCGAAACAGGGAGCAACGGGTTAGGGAGACATATCCAGAAATATAACTAGAAATATATCAACATAACAACATAACAACCTGAATACCTGATACACCTGATACAACCCGAATCACACTAAACATTCCTTCAAGTTGTTAATCAGATCATATTTGACATAATCAATTGTTATTTACAATCAATATCATTGTTATTAAGAATTATCAAACTTAGGAATACGAATACACATACTAGGAAATACGAATACACATACTATTACGAAATCCTTTTGATATCAACGTCACAGTTACTTCCATTGATATCTACATTTGATATCCAACTTGACTCCATTGAATCTTTCATTGATATCTTCATTTTGAGATATTTGATATTTATTTTTGAAATCTATTTTTGAAATCTATTTTTGATATCTTCATTTTTTGATATCTTCATTTTTTTGAGATATTTGATATATTTGATATCTTCATTTTTTTGATATTTGATATATTTAACATATTTGATATCTACATTTGATATCTTTTTTTCATTTAACATACTACACCATGACGGAAGAAAAGAAAGCCAAAGCGTTTACAATCAAGTACAAGCGCCCGCGCGGGTCCAGAGCATGCACCGTCTGCCGGTCCAGAAAGGTGCGCTGTGACGCGGAGATGCACATTCCCTGTACCAACTGCATCACGTTTGGCTGTGACTGTGTGCTTCCCGAGGTGAAGAAACGGGGCCAGGAACGGAAACGAGCGCGGGAAGAGCCTGAAAAACGCCCGAAACAGGAACAACCTACTCTGGTTCTCTCGCATATTTCCCAGGTCTCGCTTCCTCCCTCGCTAACTTCAAAAACTAAGGCTCCAGAACCGTCTACATTTACTTTACTAGGATCACTGTCTATTGGCCCTGTAGCCCAGGAAGTGGGGGAAAACCACGTGCAACTCAGTGAGGACGTATTTGAACAGCACGAGGAAACCGTGGACTCTGTTGAAATGGAAATCCTTAAACTCCGCGGATGTTTCTTTCTCCCGGGCCCAAATCTCTGTACTGATCTCGTGGAAAGCTACTTTGAACACGTGCACCCGCTCATGCCTGTAATCAACCGGACCGAGTTTATGGCGAAAATGGCCGATCCGGAAGATAACCCGCCTTTAATGCTTTTACAAAGTGTTCTTCTTTGTGGGTCCCGTGTAAGCAGTAATTCTCTTCTTTTCGATTCACAAGGCCTGAAGAATCTCGCTCAAACTACGTTCTTTGGCCGTGCAAAGGCTTTATACGAAGCGGGTTATGAAAGCGATCCGGTATGTCTAGTACAAACACTAGTACTTATAGGATCTTTCTGGGAAGGTCCCGAAGACGTAACGAAAAACTCGTACTACTGGACAAAAGTCGCTATAGCACTTGCCCAGGGGTTTGGGTTCCAGCGTGATGTTTCCAATTCAGAAAAGAAAACTTGCCTGGAAAAGAAGATCTGGCGGAGAATATGGTGGTGTCTTTTTGAAAAGGATAGAAACGTGGCTGTAGCGTTTGGCCGACCTGCTGTTATAGATTTAAACGATTGCGATGTTCCTATGCTTAGTATAGACGATTTCGATGAAAGTGATCCAGAACTAGGAATCCTTTCTCCATACCCTGTGAATCGTACCCATGCTCTTTACTTTATCCAGCTCGTGAAACTCGCGGAAATCACGGGAATCATCATAAAACACCAGTACTCGGTAAAGTCGGAACAACTCCGGTCCAAGAGCCGGTTCCTGATCATCCAGCACTGCGATATGCTCATGGGAATCTGGTTCACGAATCTTCCTGCTGAGCTTGTATTTTCCGTAGGAAACGCAGCAAACCAGAACTTCTACTGTTGCTTACTCAATGCTCAGTACTATAACAGACTCTATCTTATCCACCGATCGAATCTCATTCGTATGGCCAAAAGCAGCCTGACTAACCCAAATAACTATAAGTACCCCTCCTGGGGCATTTCGTTCCAGGCAGCACGTATGATTCTGATGGTGGGCAAAATCTTGCTTGAGCGGAACCAGCTCCAGTTTTGTCCCGTGATGTTTGTGTATATCTTGTTTAGCGCGATGATGATGTTGATTTACCACGTGGATTCTTCTTCCGACGTGGTTGCCGTTACCGCTCTGGATTCGCTCTTTGTTTCCCGTGGAGTTCTCAAGGAACTTTGTCTGATGTATCCCGTGGCGGGAATTCTCTATAAACTCTTTGATAAGTACGCGAACGACCGGATCAAGCGGGCCAAGGTGATTGAACGGGGGGGCCAAATCGCAGAAATGCAGGAGAAAACGGCTCGGAGAAAGGCGGGAATTGATGAGTACGAGGAGAGATCTGTGGCTAGTGGTGTTTCCCCGAGACAGAAAGAGCCGGAAATCAAACAGGAACCTCGCAACACGCTTCAACATACCGCGAAAAACATCGAGGAACTCGTGCAACAGGTGAAGAAGAAGGAGAATGATGAAGATACATCGCCTGCGCTGACGCTCTCGTTCCCGGAAGTTCTGTTGGTTACAGACCAGATGCCGAATCACCAGAACTTTTTCGAGAACTTTGAGCCGACCCAGTTGTTTCCAGAGGTCAAGTATAGTCCGCCTACACGGGCGCATTCGCCGGAGGAGATGAATCCGAATTTCGTGGATAGTACGTTTGTGAATATGAATTTGCAGAGTACGTTGGAGAGTGATTATTTGGTGGGGGGGTTGTTGGATCATGATTATCACTATGAGAGGAGTGACTAATCCTACGAGCGGAGCGAGTAGGATTAGTAGGAACTACGAGCGTAGCGAGTAGGATTAGTGAGAAGGAACTACGAGCGTAGCGAGTAGTGACTAGCGAGTTTTTAATAGCGAGTTAATATCGAGTTAATATCGAGTTAATAGCGAGTTAATAAAGAGTTAATAGCGACTTAATAGCCAGTAATTTAGCGAGAATACCGAGATTTCTTCAAATTTCCGCACCCAAATTGGCTGCAAAATTAATCAATATGAGTTAACTAAATAACTCGTCCTAAATAACACACTAACTCACTTACCACTTATGAGAAAAAGCTTTAATATCGAGTTAATAGCTAGTAATTTAGCGAGTACTTAATAAATAGTTAATAGCGAGTTCTTAGTATCTACTTAATAACGACTTGATAAGCTTACTACCCACTAATAATTTAGCAACATCATTTCCTTCATTTCTGTTCTTTTTCATTTCTGAGCGTTACCGAATGATTTACTGAAATATTTGAAATATTTGAAATACAAATTATTCTAAACCTCTTATTATTCTCATTATGGTCCTTAAACTCGTTGATAGTATCCACTGGTCATGTACGTTACATTAGGGCATCATCGACTAAATGTGGAAGATCGAAAGTATTTAGCCATTTTTTGCATTAATTCATTTAGTTATTTTTATAGCAAGCTCCTTTTGTGGTTTATTGTAGTGATTATAGTTAACCTGATCGTATTTGATCAACGTATTCTGATTCTTTGCAATTTCCTCTGGTAAATGCAAAAGAAAAGCTGCAAAATTAAATGTATATATTTTTTTATCGTTATATTCTTTATGATATACGCCTAATATTTGGCAGTATCTTGTATCTTTTCTTTTCTTTTCTAGTTTCTTAACAGCGTTTTCTTTATACATTTTGCAAAAGGGGATTTTTTGCTTTATTTTATTTTTTTCATTCAAGATTTATTTACAATATTTTACTCTTCAAATATTTTACTCTTCTTTAAATACATTTAAACACTTTCCTCTTACTCTTTTAATACTAATACTACTTTACTCTTTATACTTCATATACTTTAATCCTCTTACTCTTTAAATCCTTTTTTAATCCTCAGTATGTATATATTTGTATTATAGTCAGCCTATATTCCTTAACTCATATACTTTATACTTTCTAGTAGCTATTCCTTATGTACTATTCCTTACTACTACACTTTATATAGAAAATATACCAGTCATGAACAATTCAAATTTTATTATAAACGAGTCTCATTGTTAGACTAATATACAATTCCTAACCAATTCCTAACATACAATTCATGGAATTGTTGGATATTAAAATCTCGAGTATAAGGTGATTTAGGGGATTAACCAGTAATATGCAATTAGTACAATCTGATTGGCAGGATAACTGAACAAACCAAAACAGAAACGGAAATTGTCAAATATAGAACTGAAATGGATCTGAAATTAGCTCTTATCAAAATCAAATTGAAATCAAGAAACACGAAAATCAATTTGCAGCCATTTTTTATAGTTATTTTGAAGTTCGATTTCCTTTAGTTATTTTTAGCTATTTCGATTTCCTTTACAGCGATTTCTTTATCCCCTTTTTAGCCATTTTGCAGCCATTTACTTTATATTTATTTTTAGCCCTTTTTATAGCCATTTTGCAGCCATTTACTTTATATAGTTATTTTTTAGCCATTTGCAGCCATTTACAGCGATTCCTTTTTGTAACCATTTCTCCTTTTGCAGTTTTTCTCTAGAATAACGTTCTGTTTATTCCTTTTAAAACCGTGATTTTCTATGAATATGACCTTGTATCTTCGAAGAATAATACAGATTAAAGTAACGAAAACACGAATATAGTAACATTCACGATCACTAACCTGAAATAAGTGATCATAAGTGAGATGATTAACCTGATAATAAGAAATAGTGAATGTATCTTAATCTTATGAATAGATATATGAGCAAAGCGAATACATCTATTTACAAAATATATGAGCTTTGCTCATATATCTATTCTTCGCTCATATATCTTGATGTTTGAATAGATATATTCGCTTCGCTCATATATCTATTTCCTCTTCATCTCCTCTCTCCTCACCTTCTGTCCATACCCTATAAAACTCTGTACAAACCCCTCATACATCTCAAACTTTCCCTTTAAATCGCCCAAATGCCCATTCCAGATGGACGCAAGCTGCACCAACAGCCTCACGTGCTCTTCGAACTGCACGATCTTCACGTCCAACGCGTCCTCGTCCGCCTCCTGCAAGAACTTGCGAGCTGTGTTGTTCCAGTTATCGTTCTCGATCTGTGAGAGGATCTTCAGCGTGTCTTGCATGAGCTGGTCCGTTTGTTCTGGAGTGAGTTTTAAAGTGGAAACGTCTGGGATTGGGGGCATTTCCGCAGGTTCTGTTTCCAAGTGAACTTCTGGTTTTTCCAACTCGTCCAAATTGATGGGGATTCCAAGATGAACCAAGAGTTTATGCCGGATGCACAGCTTGGTCCAGTTGGGAGGGTTTAGGTGGGGAATGGCAGAGAGCAGAGGGAAAAGAGGAGGCGAAAGAGTTTGGATGGGTGTGTTTTCACGTACACACTCGGCCTGCACGTTGGAAAACACGTCCTTCATGATCCCGGCCAATTTCTCCACCAAGAGCTGCTCGTCCAGGAACACTTCTTCGGGAAACGAGTATGGTGGTTTCTGGTCAAACGAGCCGAACGACTCGTCAAACTCGTCGTTTTCCGCTGCCTCAAAGTCGTCAAAGTCCGATTCGTCGAATTCAGAGTCGCTCGCTGGGTCGGGTTGTGGTTTTTCTAGTGGTTTTTCTAGTTGCAAGTTTTCTATATCTAGTTGTTCTACTTGTGATTTTTCTAGTGATTTTTCTAGTTGTGATTCTTCATTTGATTCTTGTATCTCATTTGATTCTTGTATCTCATTCAATTCCTCGAAATCCTGGGATACTCTCTTGATTTCGTCGATGCTGACTCGTCCATAGTCCTCGATGATCTCTTGCGAGATGTCGGCTATTGTACCTGGAGAGTCCATTGATATGCAGTTTGATGAGTCGTCGTATATTTATGGCGTCAGTACTATGATATGTGGATGTATGTTTTAGTATTGCAATGTTCTAAGTACTTTTGAATCTTGAATTCTTAGTTGTTCTTTATTTTTGGTAGCGCGCGCGGAGATAAGCCAGGTGGTGGAGAGGCGGAGATAAGCGGATAGCGAGTTGTGGCGTAGCCACAAGGAGCGTATATGATTATTATTACTTGCTTATTACTTATTTACCTATTTTTTCTTTAGTTTATTGCTTATCTGCTTATTTTCTTTAGATTCTTTTCTTTAACTAGTGGAAGTCATATGGAAGATGGTAGAGATCTGATGAAGATTTAATATTTGCACCTAGTTTACACTCTCATACTGTATAACTTATACAGGATACTTTGGTTAAATTATTGAACTAATCAGCTCGTCTCTTCTTTTATATTCTACTTAAAGTACTTTATTAGATGGTAAGTATGTTTAAGATTTCTGTTTAAATTTTCTTTTTCGCAGCCATTATATTTGCAGCCATTACTTTGCAGCCAATTTACTATATAATGAGTGTAAGATATTGTAGATATTGTAGATATTTGGCTGTTTTTCCTTCTATGTACTCGTCGTATCTTGTGTGTATATTGTGCATCAGTTCTATTTCTATAATCAAGAAATCTCGAAATCACCTGCAGAATCTTAACTAGTATAAGTGATGTTGATAAGTAGCTATAGAAACAATAAATATAGCGATAACAAGCAGCATGATTAACACACTTTACTAGATAGTACAAGTCCAACTTAACCAGATATGTTGAGCCAAACAGATAAAACAAAATGTATAAGTGAAAACATAACTAAATATAATAGAAGTGATACATAATAGAAGTGATACAATACATAATAGAAGTGATAAATTATAATAGAAGTTATTGTACTAAATAAACTAACAATCTTCCTTGATTTGAAAACCCCCAATCTCGACCAAAAAAAACTCAAAAAAAATCAAATTCGCCACCGAATTTGGAAATTTCAACAATCAACTTCTGTATTATATCCAGTGTACCCCTATAACAAGCATATCCTTTCAAAAGTGGATAGAAACGATTGAAGAAAAATTAAATTCTAATACGATTTCAAGAAATAATGCTTATTCTATCTCTAGGAAACCCCGGGCCAGTGACACGGCATTCTGTTGGCCACTACATCCTCAAACAACTCATTTCCGAATACAATCTCCCCGAGCTCTCCAATAAAGGAACGTACTCCATCACTCGAAACAGCGACGATTCTCTCATTCTCGCCAAATCAAACGTGTACATGAATGAGTCCAACAAGGCGCTAGCGAAACTCCTTTGTAGCGAGCGAATCGGCAGCAACACACGCGTGTTTCTTCTCCACGACGACTTCGAGGTGCCCGTGGGAAGCGTCAAGGTGGCGGAAATGAAGAAGAACGAGTCTCATAATGGAGTGAAAAGCATCAAGAACGCCAACTGTGGCGTGCACGAGATGTACAAGTTGGGCGTGGGCGTAGGGCCCAAGCCGCAGCAGGCGCTGAAAGAGACCATGAGCGCCTGGGTACTTAGTGGGTTCAAGCTAGGCGAGAAGGAGAAGTTGGGCCGAGTGGCACACAAGGTGGTGCAGATTTTGCATGAGGAGGTGATTGATTGTGGCAAGTTGAATAAGCGAATAAGGAATAATGAATAGGTGATTATTGTATAATATATGTAATATTTAGATACTTTGTACGTTTTTGCAGCCAGCTGGTATCCTAGTAGTTTGTATTGTCTAGAGCTAGTATCGCCTAGTTTGGTGAAATTCTTATACCTATTATCAGTCATTTCTACACTGGGCCAAACATACGATATCAGTCTTTTAAGGTTCATATATTTTAGATTTAGATTTTCTCTTGAACCCCTGTTTTTGATTTAATTATTGATTTGTAAAAATCAATTGGTAATTCTCACCAATAACCACAATTATCTCGGTAGATGAATTAAAGGACTGTAATCTTCTCTTCAATGAATCACATTACGTTTTAGAGTTAGCCTAGAAGAAGATGTTGACTTATTATGTATATAACACAGTATTGATTGTTGATTTGTTGATATCACTTTACAGGTACGAATATGATCTTTATTTTATTCCCTAGAGTTCAGGAAAAGCCAAGGAATCAAAAAGTCATGTTCATAATTCCAATTCTCATAATTCTCATAATTCTCTTTTTTCTCCCCTCGCTAATTACTCATCTCTTTCTGCCTAAAAGTCTTTTCTCTCTCCCTAATTGTGTGTTTTTTCTCACTAATTGTGTGTTTTTTCTCACTAATGATTTCTCTCTCTTCCCTAATTACCTGTTAATTCTCACTAACCTCCACCAATTTTTCCTTTTCTTCGCTGCGCTCACGTGAAATCAAAAAAACACTTTACAACGCCACCAGAATGCAAGTGATATTCAAGGACTTCAAGAAGAAGAAGATCGCCATCGATGTGGACGCCAGCTCCACGGTCCTTGCTGCCAAGGAACAGCTTGCTTCCGAGACCGGCTGCACGGCCTCCCAGTTGAAATTGGTCTACTCAGGAAAGGTTTTGGTGGACGACAAGACCTTGGAATCGTTCAAGGTGAAGGACGGCGATTCCATTATTTTCATGATCAGCCGTGCCGTGGCGAAGCCCGAGCCGGCTGCCCCTGCTGCTACCACCACCGAACCCACCAAATCCACCGAATCCACCACCGAATCCACCACCCAACCAGCCGCCGATTCCTCCCCAAATGTGACTCGTCAGATCGACACCAACGGCGACTCGGCCGACTTCTCGTCCCACGAGGCCTCCATCAAAAACATCATGGAAATGGGCTACGACCGCCCGCAGGTTGAAGCCGCGCTCAGAGCTGCTTTCAACAACCCTCATCGTGCGGTGGAGTACTTGTTGACCGGGATCCCTGAATCTCTCCAGAGACCTGCTGCTCCTGCTGCTGCTGCTGCTGCTACCGCTGCCGCTGCTCCTGCTGCCACAGACGAGGAAATGAGAGACGCGGACGATTCAACGTCCACCCCTCAAAACCTCTTTGAAGCCGCCGCAGCCGCCGCAGAAGCAGACCCACAGGAACCCGGCGAACTCAACCAGGAAGACCAGATGGAAACCTTGCGCAATGCGTTGAGATCCAACCCGGAGTTGATCCAGCCTTTGTTGGAGCAGTTGGCCGAAAGTAACCCCCAGATCGCCACCTTGATCGAACAGGACCCTGAAGCCTTTATCAACACGTTTTTGAACGGCGAAGAAGGCGGGTACGAGATCGAGGGCGAAGATGCCGAGCAGATCTCCATTCCTTTGTCCGAGGATGACCAGGTGGCTATTAACAGGTTGTGTGAATTGGGCTTTGAGAGAGACTTGGTGATCCAGGTGTTTTTGGCCTGTGATAAGAACGAGGAGGTTGCTGCAGATATCTTGTTCAGGGATATGTAGAAGATTGGAGCGCAGCGAGTCAATCTGGTTGATGGTGGATTTGGTTGATTATGATGTATTTTGTTGATTGTATTTTGTTGATATGAACTTTGTTATTGTGATGATCTTACACAGCTATTAATTCCCGCAATCAAGCGGTTCTTGGAAGTTTCTGATTGGAAAACCTGTGGATTCTCAGCGATCAAACTTGAAGATCAGCTATGACAAATCATCACAGGCGGAGTAGATAGTAGTAAGTAACATGGGAGATGTTGCTCAAATAGGAAGAAGTAGAATATGAGGAATAGAGAGATCTTGTAATATAACCAGAGTAATGGCAAGGAGATTCATAAAAGACGGTTAGTATATAGTAAAGAGTGGTTTTGTAAATTGGATGTACGTTGAAAGTGAAATAAAGGAGGAAATGTATAGCCGAATGACGTGAAATAGAGATGCAAGATATACAAAACCGTTGATTGTACATTCAATAAGTCGTAAAGACAAACAGAGCTATTTGTTCTCTTACCATTTGTAGTTTGACCATTTGTAGTTTGACCATTTGTTGACTGCAAAAAGAAGATGAAAGATAATTAGAAAATATTCATGCAACAAGATTGCTTTGGAGCTTCAAGTTTGGGGATAGTATAATATATCTTGACCCCGGTATCCTTATGGTTTTATGGTTTTATGGTTTTTATGAGGTTTGTGCATTTCTTGTATTGATAAAAAAAATTGTATTTATTTTAGGGGTTGGGTTTTTTTCTTTTATTTATTTTATATCTAATTCTTATGAAAAATAACTAATATTCAAACACAAATGAGAGAATAGCTACAATGTTGCTCGAAGTGCCTTATTAAAGCTTTATCTAGTACTTCCGTTGGAAATCTATACTTTAGTAGGATAACTGTTAAGCTTGCTAGTAGCGTCAGTCTTTATAAAGGTAGTTGTTATATTTGAGTGGCTTAAGCTATAGGAAGGATACTATTGTAGTGCCTAGATGAAGCTTACAGTGTGTTAGTAGACGGTAACTAGGATATAACTAAAAAATATACACTAAAGATATTATTCAATGTTACTAATTTAGTTACAAAAACTCCTAATATTTGGAGAAATGCCTGAATAAATATTGAAGAGTATATCTTGAAACATATCATATATTATACTGAATTCTGAAAATAACGAAAAATATACATGTTACCCCAGAAATTGTACACAAGAAGTTATCACAGAAATAGAATATGCATCGTATATTCGTTATTCGGTAGCTAGTTCAGTTTTTTTCTTATCTAGATTCTATTCAAACTATCTAATCAGTTTCGATTAAGAGTCATTTATGAAAAATTTAAACACCAAGAAGCGATATTTACAAATGATTTGCGTATGATATTTAACTTGTAACCAGCAGACTGGAAAATCGGAAATTATACCACAGTATGTTGATATTGCTCTGATGCTGATATATTTAGCGATTATGAATTTGAAGGAAGTGTGAGTTCAAAGATTTTCAAGTCAAATTAATTTTATGTTATTTCGTATAAGTTATATTTCATAACTAAAGAGGATCCAGAACAGAATATCCAAAAACTGAAAAACTGAAGAACCTTCAAAACTGAAAATCTCTGAATTCTTTGAATTCTTTTCGCGCAGAATTGAAATATTTTTTATGCATATGGAAATTGCTGCAAAATACTTATAAACAGAAAAGATACTTGGTTTTAAATTTAAATAGTTGTATGAAAAATATATAAATTAAAGGTTTATTAATCCAAGCCATGAAGGCTTTAAATAAAACCACACCCAATTCAAATCCTCATTATTAAGATAATCCACAATATGAAGATAATCTCCCTCCATACGAGTCATCCAACCACTTGACGAGTTCTCTTGCAATTATCCCTTCAAGAAAATGCAAAGAAATAGTCCTAGGCCTTTTTCCAGATTCTACACAGTGTGTATCCAGAAAAATACCGAGTTTATTACTATCGGAGGGAAATGCACCATTCCCTGTCTAGTTATGGTTTTACTAAAGTTACCAAGGATAAAAAATTGAGGGGTTTTAGAAGTGGAAGGAACAATGGGAAGTAATAAGGTAAAATGCGAAAACTGTGCTTGGTATTTTCAAAGAAATACACTATTTTCCGAATCTGGATGACAAATATAATGAATTCCTTCCTCCCCTGGAACTTCAACTGAAAGAATTCCCTGTATTTTTGTACCCCAGTTATTCGTTCTGGGTGTAAAAGATGAAAATATACAAAAATGAAAATAAAATATTTATAATAACTGGAATATATATTTCTAACTAGAATATGTATACTATATCCAATACCCAGAATATCTCAAAGTTTATACGGTGGAAGTTGCTCCTCTGAACCTTCTGAGTCCTCTAAAGTTTCTTGCTGTGTATTCTGTGGAATTTGATCCATCTCTAAATTATCCCTCTCAACTAGGGCTTTTATCTCTCTTTTTTCACGCTTTACACCCATAATCAACGCAACGTGAGCAAAAATCATAAGGACGAAAATTGCAAGCAAAACTGCCATTATAACTGTATTATGATCATCTCTATTATGATGGGGTATGCTTCTGTATGTAGACGCAATGTTTGAGCTGGAAGGAGAAGCTGAGGGCAAGCCTGTAGCACTTTGAAACGTTTGATTTATCATTTGAGTGATAGTAGCAGTTATAAATCCTGTTCCTGGGAAAGTCTCACTGGATCCGTCATAACTTGAGCTTTCACTTTGAGTACCTCTTTTATAATACATAGCTAAGGAATAATGATTTGAAGTTAATTATTTCGAGTCCATGCTGCTCTTTATATAGAGTTCATGTTTACTATGCGAACTTCTGGCATTTGCAAGAAACGGAAATTTATAAAATTTGTTATGCTAGAAATAATCCTATGGAAACTGTATGTGGATTTATTCATTCTGACTCTAAGTATTCTTAAGTATTCAATATAAATAAAAACGTGTATTCAAGATATAAAAGAAAAATTGCTGCAAATTTCAAAACTCACATTTAACGTCAAATTCCAACTTTCAAACGAACGTTTATTTCAAGATCAGTAAATGTGTACGCTCATTGGTAGTATTGAACTAGGTGTATATATAGTAGTATGTATTTAACTAGCTAAATAAGCTATATAAAGATGAATACGGATATCTATCAAAACCGGAAGCTCATACGGCAGCTCATACAGTAGAAGCAGCTTCTATGAGCTCTTTGAGCTCTTTGAGCCCTCTGAGCCCTCTGAGCCCTCTGAAATTCCTTCTGTACCTCTGGAATTGAATCTCTCAAGTTGTTTTTCCAAGTATTCGGTCTTTGCTTTTCTCTTTTTAAGGATATTTCTAGTTTCATATGCCATCGCCGTACCAAGCACTGTTAACATCATGGCCATTAAGACTAAAACCACATTTTCAGGGTCTTCGTGTGGAATATTTGAACTGGAAGGAGGAGCAGGGGGCAAACTTGTAGAGCCCTGAAACCATTGATTTTTGATATTAGTGATAGCAGCGATAATAGCAGTTACAAATCCTGTTCCAGAAAAAGTCTCACTGGAACCGTCAAAACATGTACATTCCTTTTGCATAATACTTTCATAAAACATAGCTAAGGAATAATGATTTTATTTTGATGATTTCAGGTCTATGCTGCCCTTTATATAGAGTTTTTCTACGAACTTTGGCAAGTGCAAGAAATGGAAATTTATAAAATTTGGTATGTTAGAAATAATTCTATATTCTGATTCTATGG
>JAKTQU010000051.1:0-94819 GCA_030579395.1 Aciculoconidium aculeatum
CTCTATAAACGCCTAAAGTCTCAAGTCCTACTCGGACTTGGCCTTATATACTCTCACTGCGTGGCACGTGCCCTATAGGCACGTGCTCTATACCGAGAGAGACCATTATATATAACACTGCTTAACACGCAGAACGTCCCCAGTTCGATCCTGGGCGGAATCATTGTTTTTTTGCAAACACCTACAAAAGTGTGTAGCTAGTTATTAGATAAATACATGTTTTATAATTAAAAAAAAGTTTATATTTTTAGATTCTATTATCATTGTGTTTTTTTTTGGTTCCTTCTACGTTAAAAAACAACTTAAGGGAATTTAACGTATTAACAGTTCATTAAAAAGTTTCACCATTAAGTATTATATTACCTTGGTGATCTGAATTTCTGAATTTCTATTAAATACATCAGCCACTTGAAACGTCAAGCTGTAAGTATACATGATAATATATTAGAATCTATAAAGTGGATTATGTAGAATAAATAGAGTTTGTATATCCAGGAGGATACAATTGCAAATGAGAACTGTGGAAGATACAAGTGGAGTTCCAGGAAATTAACAAGTAAAAAACACGCCTCTGAAAGGACGTAATGATACGAACAAAAAGTCACATTTGTCAAACTTTCAGGCGCTTTGAGATTCTTGAGAGTCCTCCTTAAAATCACCCTCTTGAAGGTCATCCCTTCCGGAAAGACCTCCCTTCCCATCGTCTCTCTGGACCCAAATAAACACCCAACTAATCAAAACACCCAACGCAGCGACCCCCACACCAAACCAGATAGCCGCTCTATACGCCTCGATCTCGGTCTTCTCCTTCCCCACGCCCTGCTCCACAGCAACGCCCAACGCAAGGAAGAAACTGACCGAGTAATTGACTACGGTTGCCACCAAGGAACCCGCCATTCCCTGCTGATGTTTGGGCAAGAAATCGGAAAGTAATATGGAGGCTGCGGGAAAGGACATGTCCATGGCCCAACAAAGCACAAACTGCACGCCAAAGGAGATTCGGAAATACGACTGGTGCACGGGCATGACTGCAAGCATCACGCAGCCTAGCATAAAGCACAACGAGGCAAACGAGATGATATAACTGGGCTTAGTCCGTGAAAACACAAACGAAACACCTATAGCGGCCACCACTCCAAGCACCAAGAACGGAATATACGATAGGCCGCCCTGGATAGGCGAGTAGCCCCGCAAGTTGAGCAAAATGCTCCAGTAATAGTACTGCCAGATTCCAAACGAGCCCCAGCCGAGCGACACGCAGAGCAGCACAAGGGCGATACGGAGGTCAAACACCGCGGCGGGCAATAGGGGGAAGCTGGTGCCGGTTTTTTGCAGCCAGCGCTCAAACATCACAAACGCCGCGAGAAGCACCACCGACACCACGAGAAGAGCGATGATGTAGGGCGCGTTCCAGCCGGCCACGGGGCCCTGGTTGAGTGCAAAGATGAGGAGAATGAGCCCGAGAATCCCGAGAAACGCTCCAGGGAGGTCGAGCCGGGGGAGTATACGGGTTGTGTGGGGACTAGCTTTAAGAGATACCGTTTCTGGGGAAATCACGGAGAGGGAGTGATGTTTTTCGGGGCTTTCGGGATTTCCGGGATTTTCAGGATTCTGAATATTTGGAAAATTTCCATTTTGAGGGGGTTTAGGGGTTTTTTCAGCATTCTCAAGAAAATCCAACCCCAACTCATCAATTGTATCATCTCTGGGCAAATAAACCACCGCTATGACCCCCATGACCGCACCTATTATCCCCACGATGTGAAACACCCAGGGCCACCACCACTTCTCTGCTATCACTGCAGCCACCAACGCACCCAACGCAGCTCCCATGGGCCCATTCGCACCCACTATTCCAAAGACCAAGTTCTTTCTCTGGCCCAGCTCGTACACACGGCCCAACATTCCTAAGCCACACGGCATGAGCACCGCAAACCCCACGCCCTGCATGGCCCTACTAACTATAAAGAACACCACCAGGTGCGAGTACACGCTCAACCCAGTTATGATACTCCACACTGCGGTCCAGGCCCAGCCAAAGATGAATACCCGGCGAAGCCCGAGAACGTCTCCGAGACGCCCGCTGAGCAAGATACACGTTCCCACTGCGGCTGCAAACGAGCCGAGAAACCACACTTTGTCGGAGGGTTTGGTATTGGGGAAAGACGGGAGTACGATGTTCATGGTGCTGAGGGAGAGTGCGATGTTTCCTTGACAGAGGAATTGCGCGGAGGACACGGAGGTTACGAGGAGGAGTTCATGGAGGGGGGTGGGGAGGGTTGAGGGGCGCATACTAAAACAGCGAGCGAAGCGAGGTGTTTTAGTAACAACGAACAACGAACAACGAGCGAAGCGAGTTGTGAGTTGTGAGTAATAACGAGTTAAACAACGAGCAAAGCGAGTTGTTATACTAGGTTTGTTTTGTATAACTGTTAACTTTTTAGCTAAGTTAACCTGTTATATTTCGTTTTTTTGTATAACTGTAGCTTGTTATACTTCGTTTTTATAAATGTTAACTTTTTAGCTTAGTTAACCTGTTTTAGCTTATTGACTGTTTTAGCTTAGTTAACGTGTTTTAACTTAGTTAACTTGTATAGTTCACAATTAACTTGTATAATTCTTAGTTAACTTATTATATGTAGTTAAATTTTATAGCTTGGTTTGTTTTAAGATAATTAACCTGTAATTTGCTTAACTTAATATAACTTAGTTCACCTCGTTAGCTTAATTTTCAGTCAGTGTATTTCACTATAGCTTAGTGTTTAACTTGTTTCCTGTTACTAACTTTTTGTTTAACTAGTTAACCAACTTGTTTTCAGTTAACTAATGTTCCTTACTTAGCTAATGTATGTATACCGTGCTGTTAACTTGGTTATATCTGTCGACTGTTATACCTGTTAACTTCTGTTTACTTGTTATCTTCTGCAATGAATAGAGATTAATTCTCCAGATAACTAAAACGGGGTTGGTTATGATTTGGATATTCGGAATATGAAAAGTACAATACTGCTTTATACTAACTCCTCTGATACCTGTGATGTCTCACTTATAATTTTTACCTATCTACCTTGATATCTCAAGTATACCTGAAAACTCAAACGTGTTATCTACTAAAGAATGTGGCGGAAAACTTTTTTTCTTCCTTCGTCTCTTCCCTTCTCTTCTCTTCCCTTGATGACTCTGGTAAAGTGTAGATGTTTTGCTGAAGTTCGGGTGCGGAGAACCGATGGGAAAACGGAGGAAAGTCGAGCACAACAAAAGAGTTTGTATGGCAAAAGAGTGGGGAAAGTGCCGGGCAGGAAAGATAATGGGGTGAAAAAGGTTTTTGTCTTTGTTTCGAGTAAGAAAGAATGGTTTTGGATGTTTTAATTGAAATGTTGTGCTGAAGTTGGGGTATGTTGAAGTTTGGATGTTTTGATCGGAGTGCCGATGGATGATGTAATAGATGAAAACATCCAAAGTGCAATATACAAGAAGAATTGGCAACTATAATTTACAATGACTGAGTAACAGAATGTATCTATAGACGAAATTTAATGTAGCAGACATCACAAGCCTATAAGACAGAACTGGGAATGTATTATCACTGGAGCACTATCACATACTATGCTATTACTAAACCTATATGGACACACTACCAATAAACTATGGCAAAGCCCTTGAAAGACTAAACCCTAGCTATATAGAATCAAATATAACAAGAGGAAGTATCGGTTCTTATTTCTTTTAGTTCAACTAGTCCAATTCTATGTATATACAACTAAGATTAATGTCATGAACAATATGGCTGCAAAAAATCAAGCAATGGCTGCAAGAAAAAGAAAAAGTGAAAAATATTAAACAATGATACAAAAAGCACTAAAATTCGGAGCGTAGCGACGAATTTGAGTGTAGATGGACTTGGGATGAACTTGAGATGAACATTGACTACAATTCGCAAGGGTACACTTTATATTACACCTACAGTTAATATGAATGCAAATATACATTCTCAAATATTCCAAATCACTAGCCAAAAACTCTGGATTTGAATACCATGATTATACATCATTCCCTATTTATATTTCAAACTGTTTCGGCTCTAAAACAATTGAAAAGTAAAAGCTCATTGGAGTATACTAGACCTGCTGTATACAAAATGACGAGTTCATCAAGTTAGAAGGGGACTTGGACTAACAATCAGAACTATGCAAGCAATTAGAAAAGACGTTTTTCGTAATTAAACTGATTTTAAAGTGTAAATGAATTAGTTGTGAGAAAAGGTTAAAAGTCACCATTCAAAAAGTATAACCTAAATTCAGTAACCATGGTAATTCAATCAATTGTTATTTCAAAACCTTCATTTTTACACACTTTCTCTGATAAACCTATCTGTAAGATCTCCAAACGCGCCACCAATGACACCTTCACCCATCTCAACCCCACTCAAGCCGTTCCTAACAACACACTCCAAATAATACTTACTATACAACTCCCAGAGAACCGGCTGCAAATTGTCCGTTCCCACGTCACTGATCAAAATAAACTTCAACCCCGTGGCAGACTCAAACACGTGCACCCTTTTCTCTCCAATCACAAACGACTTGAGCGTGTTGGCCACCAGTCCGTCCACGAGCTTCAGTGAGATCGTCTTCAACGAGTAGAGAACACCAAAGAGGAGCTGCAGCGAAGATGATTGGTTGGACTTGTTGGTCTGGTCCGTGGAGTACTCGCGGGAATAGATGCATCGACAGTGTTTGTCGTAGATATAGAAGGCTTGGATCATTAAGAGAATAATAATAATAATAAGAAGTTGTGAATTGATTTGGAGATTTGGAGATTTCAAAGTCACGTGGGAAAAAAAAGGATGCAAAATTAATGGATGCAAAAAATTTGATGATTTGATGGAGTTTTGATGGAGTTTTTCAGGTTGTTGATATTTTAGGGCAGATTGAGATTTTGAGTCAGGGAGGATTTTAACAGGTTCCAAGTGGTAGGTTGTGGTTGATAAAGAAATGGAGAGATCTCACGCTGCAACTGGAAATCCGGATTGTACTATTAACAAGTGCAGGTTAGCTCTTTTGTTAATTTTAAACGTATGAGGATACTTCCGTGAAAACTAGTTAAAACGCATATGCACATATAAGGGATTGTATTGCTCTCCATAAGAGTTCTCTTGGATAATTATAGGATCATATATGTTTACAAGAACGACCAGTTCAAGAACAGTATACCAGTTCAAGAACAGTATACCAGTTCAAGAACAATATACCAAGACTTGATTTTTGAATATAGGGGAAAGGGGGTTTTAAATTTATTATTTTATTTTGATGTAAATCTAGAAATTATACAGAAATCTTTAAATTGTGGTTTATCTGTGGTATTTCATATTTTAATATTTCCACGGCAAGTAATTGCATACTGTTCAATTATACTATTCTTTTGTATACTATTCTTTTTGTAGAGTATAAAAAGGTTTCAAAAAGATTTAACTTCCCCCCCTTTTTCTAGCAATTTCAAGAAGAATGAGAAGTATTGTAAACGAAATATCAAACAAACAAATGCACTGTCACTTTAAACAAGTCAACCTCACCGAATTTAAGAAGCTCTTGGGCAAAAGCCAATTTGAGGCTTTAAGTGAATAGATCAAAAAAGGTCCCTACGATTATGAAGCTCAGCTTCCTAAACAAACCGAAGGTTTGTGAAGAGCTACTAATTTTTCGAATAAACCGTCATATAGTTTAATAAACACAATATGGCACAAGTACTGTTTATGATTTTCAGGCCCAACATTGGAAATGGTCCATTGTGTTGTATGATGCGTTTTATTGGTGGAAGATATGGACGTGACTACATTAATATAACACTTACTTAATGTTTGATTGTTTGTAGATTCGCGCAAAATTTGCAGCCATAACTTGCGCTTTTTGCAACCAATTGATTCAGTAAAGTGTTTAATGCTTAAGTGAGCTATCCGTTCTATAAAAATATCTCTCTATCATGTTCTTCCTGTTCTTCCCTATTCGGTTTGTTCAAATATTCAGTTTAAAGTCTCGCAACAAACCGAAGGTTTATGAAGTTAGGTCAAACTATTTGTCAAATCATGTGGAAAATTGACATCTCAGTCAATAAATGTATAAATAGTAGAAACCAAATATATACCAAAGAATATACCAAAGAATATACCAAAAATTCATACCAATATTCCCTTCTATAACTTGCATGACTTCTAAGTGCATAACTCTAAGTGCATGACTTCTAAGCGCATGCCTTCTAAGCGCATGACTTTTAAATGCATTTTTTATCATTATAAACTTTTTTTTATATCCGATGTATCCACGTCTGTATCATAACCTCTTGCTGGGGAAACTTCCGGCTTGGAACGGGACACAACCCTAATAACACAACCCTAATAACGCTTAGTATAAGTGGTGGCAGGACAGAGGCATAACCTATAAAAATGCAAAATTTGGTGCAAAATGGATGCAAAATGGATGCAAAATTAGTTACTACTTATTTAGTTACTATTATAGAGTTACTGTATTACTGTTAAGTTTTCAAATGTTATACTATATACGTAGTTATTATTATGTATTTGTCTGAGTATAAACCTATAGAAAGGTGATATGGTGTTTATAGGGACCTGTTAGGCTTTCTAGTACGTTGGTAAGAAGACATGGAAATAGTAAAATTGACTGGCTAAATAAACATATAGAAAGAGGAATATGGGAGCCTTTTATAGGATCCCGGATTACTGTGTAAACCCAATGATCTGGTTGACGAGTATATAGAACTAACCAATAGGACTCGTGTCTGATCAGATGTGTGAACTGATCAGCCAAGAGTTGCCTAATTAGGACTGTAAAGGGTAGTTTCTTACAACTGCCTAATTAGGACTGCTAAGGGAAGTTCCTTACAGGACCTGGACTAAATACTCAAGGTATACATGTTACTAGTGTTTAGAGCTAGTATAATGTATAGCGATGAGCGAAGTGTTGAGCTACGAGTGTTAGCATTCCAAGTATATAAGAGACTTTTTACTAGATTCCTAACAGTTACTGATTATAGAGTACTGAATTATAGAATGAATGAATTATTATTTGGCTTTCTAGAAGACATAGGAATAATATTTCATTGACTAACATATAGACATAGGAGTATGGGAATTATAGGATCCTGAATAAGATATGTAAGTGGTGATCCGTTAGTAGTACACGAGTCATCTGGTTCCAGGGGTTAATCTATTTTTAATTTTAAAACATTTTATATCTCAACTTATTTTGAAGTGTATTAATCCTATTAAAAAGAGTTTATTGCTTATACAAGCAAAACTCTAGAAATGAATGGTACTATTATGTTGTTTACAGGTGTTAAATAGTTGTGACTGGTTAAGTATATAGATGGAATAGGGGAGCCGTCCATGTATAAAAGGTATGTATACGAGGGAACATCAATTTTCATAGTAGGATATAACTAGGTTGTTGTTATCTTAATGTGCTATAAATAGCATTGAACAGGTTATAGAAATTCAAGATTGTTGAGTTACACAAGAAATCACTGAATTATAGGTTTATAGTATTATTGAGATGCAAAATCATAGAGATACAGAATTACTGGATTATAGAATGCTGATTATATAATGGACTAGTCATGGATTGAATTGTAGTACTAAACATAAATTAAAAGTCAAATGAGTGTGGTTACAGTGTACTCGGAAATTTCCACGGAGAGATTCTACTTGCTTATTACTATCCCATGGTTATGGAATCACATACGGTATTTAAGTTCCACTTTTATTTTTAAATTCGATATATTTTTAAATTCCATATATTTAAAATCCATATTCATAAAATTCTCACATTCATAAAATTATCACATTCATAACTATTACACATTAATACTATTATTACATTCCTATCACATTAATAACTATTACCACATCACATTAATAACTATTACCACGTCACATTAATAACTATTACCACATCACATACTCTATAACACGTACAATTCTAATACCGTACAATTTATTGAAAATCAACTTTTACAAAATGAAAATGTATTGTAAGCCATGTAAAATACCAAACAAGTTTCAATATTGGTCGAGGAATGTCCAGGAATGTCCGAACAAACGCCTTAGATGACCATCAAGCCAACACTGCTTACTAGTCGAATCCGGAAATAAACAACTGAAACATTGGCTGCAAAAATTGGAAAACAACAAAACTATGGAAAACAACAAATCTATGAAACAACAATCCTATTAACAACAAACTTATGAAACAATAAACCTATTAAACAACAAACTTATAATACCTAACTAGCTGAAACAATTACGAATCGAAAACGGAAACTCTTCCCGATCTCGCCAACTCTTTCCCAAACGGGAACACAGACTATAATTACAAAGTGCCTAGTGCCTTTACTATAGTTTACTAGTGCCTATACTAGTGCCTATACTAGCCTTTATTATAGTACCTACTATAGTACCTTCCGAATATATTACTACATCACCTACTACACCTCCCTTACTCTAGAAATACCAAATACACTAGATATCTCGAATTATCCAGTAAGATCCAGGAATGCAAGGTGTAGCAGGTGTAGCGGGCCGGGCCAGGCAGCCTGGTATTCAGGACATCTCTTGACTGGTGTCCTTCTTCCCCTATTCCCTCCTATTTGCCTTTCGGGTACCCCGGACAACAACACGAGACTGGCTCGAGGCATTGGTGGGTCTAGAACTTCGTTTCGTGCTTGTGGATCCAGAGTAGTGCTTTGTTCATTTTTGCTTTTCTTTTCGTTTTTTTTTTCAGTTTGGTTTTTCGTTTTGTTCTTTTTTGCTTTCTTTTCGTTTCCAGGGAAATCCCATAGACGAGAAGAACTCGTCAAGGTTAGGGTGAGGGGAAATAGAGGGTTGAGGGTTGGCAGGTTTTCAAGGCTTTCCTATATTTGGCCTTTCGGATTTGAGCGAAATCTTTGGGTTTTGATTTTGGCTGCAAATTAATGGAAAGTGGAGAAAATGAAAAAAAGGAACGACAATCAAAAAAAGGAAAGAAACAAAATCCTTATAGAGGCTTTTAGAAGGCAGTAAGAGTTCTGGCGAAGTCAGAATGAGTACATTTCGTGATTTATGGTTTTCATAGTTTTCATGATTTTCATATTTTTCATATTTTTCATTTCCGTGATTTTCATGTAGTGTTACAACGCTACCGAGTCTACGTAATACTTTACATAGTTATTTGTAATACTAAAAACTTTCCATTGGATGTGGACGGAACATTAAAAAGTGGAGATCTCAGTCATAAATTATCTCATTTATTGGTAGTTGTTTACTTTTTTTCTTTTATCTGCAAATGAAGTCAAAATCAAATCAATTTAATGAACTCTAACCACAAAATTCAGTTGCAAGTGTCTACGCAATCCTGGACATTGACATTAGCTTAGAAATGCTTAAGAATCCGTTGCATAGAATATTTCAATTAATAATTGAATTAATAAGTGAATTAGTTTGAGCTATTTAAGTTACTAATCAGCTATATTTGAGTTATTTGAGCGATTTAATCATAACTATGTGCTTAACTATGTGTTCTGTGCTCTGTGCTCAGTATTCTGTGTATGAGCGATTTAGATTTCTGCAACGACGTTCTCATTTCTTAAAGAAAGTTGGCTAAGCTACCTTGGTGTTTTTGTACACCATAATCCTCAACCATGCAACAAACATGATCTCATTATAACGTACAATCTTTAGAATCGCCTTAACACTTGTTCGTTAAACTGAAAAGGTTATAGTAAAGTGAATAACAAGATATTAGAAGAGTAGTAAAATAGTAGTATAATAGCATAGTAGTATAGTAGTATAGTAGTATAATAGTATAGTATTAACTACTATTCATGTGCAAATTTTTTTATGTCTACTTGGGGATTTTCGTTGATTCTCTGGGGTACGAGGCATATTTGAGATCTTTTGGTCTTGTTGCTATGGCATTTTTGATATTTGGAAAATTTTGCATCTTTGGAAAAATTTTGGTAAAAACACAAAATATAACTTTCATGTGAATTTGGGATATTGGGTATATTCTTGTTAACGTTTATTGGAGTAATTACGGATTTCAGATATTAAAAGGTAAAGGTAAAAGTTAAAAAGTTAAATTGGGTTAAGAGTCACGGGGTTAAGAGTCATAATATAGAAATAATAGCTATTAAATTGGAAGTAAAAGGACTTGGAATAGATACTAAATTGGAAGAGGTCACGTAATTGAAAGTAGCACAGAATGGAATCAACTGGAAAGTTAAGATGCAAATTCCAATAATTCCACTATGAGTGATTCCACTATGAAGAGTAGTAAATACAAGTACAACCGTGAAAAGAAAAGACACGAATTGACATGAAATAAGTTTAGAAACCTATGTGTATACTTTAAACCCCGGAGCACAGAGTCCGTAGCGTTTACAAAACGTGTAGCAAATTAGCAACTACAAATGAACTAATAGAGCAAACAAGTACACAACCAAACAAGTACACAACAAAACTAGTACACAACCAACCCAGAAACCACAGAAAACAGAACTAGCAACCCATAGTTTATCCAGAATACAAACCAGTACACATGTATCCTGGCATAACGTCCACACTAGCAACGTTAACTTCAACGGGTGTGGATTGTGGAGTGTGGAGAAGAGAAGCATAAGATGTGGATGGTGTGGTTGTGGATATGTGGCGTATGGTTGAGTTAAGCGAGAAAATGGAAAAGAGCAATAACAAGCGAGATGCTGCAAAATACATAACTAGTAGAAGGTATACCTTACGCCAGAATATTGAATCTGTAGAAGGACAAGTATAACTGGTACACAATCTTAATACGCTTATCTGTTTTCTAGAATGAATAAGAAAATTAACAAGATTGCTGGTTAGTTAAACTGGGTACTGTAAATTGTTGGTATTGTAAACCAACATTATTCAGATAAACACCTCTATTCAGATAAACATTTCTACTCAGATAAGCGCCACTACTCAGATAATCACAACTACTCAAGATATTCGCTTCGCTCATATCTTTCGCTCATATCTTTCGCTCATATCTTTCGCTATCTTGTTATCTTTTTTGCAGCAAAATGAAAAGATTAAAAGTCAAAACTTGACGATTAAATGAAAGATAAGGATAAAGATAAGAATGAAAAGATAACAAGAAATAACAGGTATGAACAGTTGATGTTTAATTTGACTTTTAAAGAAGATTCTCCTTACTTTAAGAGAAAAAGTAATTGAAAGTACTTGGTAAAGTGGTTGGTAATTGAAAGTACTTGGCAAAGAGAAAGCACTTAAATTGTTATTCTCTAAATTCTTATTCTATGAATGAATTCTGTATTCTAACATTGATAGAACATTTTCTCCTCATTATCCGCTTTATACTCTTAGTTATGCGCTTACACTTGATCCTGATATCCTGAAAACCGTACAACGACTGGATTCAACCCTCTTATCGGTTAGATCAGAGAATTCAAACACAAAAGGAGCATCCCTGTGAAAAAGGGGATGAATAAGGGGTAATTAGGGAGTGTGATTAGAAGATTAGGGGTGATAACCCTAACAGTGTTAATTAAAAGTGTAAAAAAGGTGTAAAAGGGTGTGTATTGGAAACCTGAAAACCCCCCAACCCCCTAATTTCATGGTGCGGGATTTGCGGGATTTGCGGGATTACAATCTCAGTATTATCACAATCTCAGTATTATCGCAACCTCGGTATTATCACGACTCTTCCAATCTCAGCACACTAGCACTGCTAACGCAGTGGTAGTCACATTCCAGTTAATTCCCGCATCACATCAGCCGAGATAAGAAGATAAGATAAAGACACCAAGCCATATACAGGACCACTACAACTGGGACAAAGCGGAAAGGCCATCTGGTCGATCCGCAAGCCGACCAGCCAGTCTCCAAACCACTGGACAAGACAGCAGTCCATTGTCTCACGCGAGAAGAGTCACGAAACGTCGCGTATCCCGAGGAAAAGCTGTGGATATAGTCGAGAGGTCATTACTGTGGAAGTGTGTAAGAGGAGGTGAGATGGGTGTGGTGGATGAAAATGACACGGTAGACAAAGAATAAGAGAATAATGGAGAATAGAGCATGATTATTGTTGTTGGTAGAAATCTTGAGATGGGGAGATCCACACATCTGTTTTGTCGGAAATCTCCTGGTTTTGTCGGAAATCTCTTGGTTTGTCGGAAATTTCTCGGTTTGTCTTAAAACCCATGTCTTACTCACTGGGGGAAAAATCGTAAGCGCTTTTTCGTAAGCGCCCACGAAAAAAAAATGTTGAAAAATGAGTAAATGAGCAAATTATGAGAAGGCGGGGGAAGCTATGTAGGGATAAGAGGAGGCCAGGGGATATGGGATATGTATGAACAAACGAACGAGCGAAGCGAGTGGGTTTGATTGATTGTTTACACACTCACGTTCACGCTCAAGCTCACGCTCACACTCACTCGCCTCGCTGGTTCGTGGCTCGCCCATGGCTCGCTCTTGGCTAGCTCGTATTCGTATCCCGCTTCGGATTTCACCCGTTGCACTGTGGAGCGAAAAATACCCGTCACCATTTTTTCACCTTGTGGCACCTTGTGGCACCAGGCCACCTTGTGGTGGCGTACACGTGCCAATGAGTAATCCCACCGTGTTTCATTGCCGGTTTGGGTAGAACGTGCGCGAAGATTCCATAAAAATTTTTTTCTTCACTCCACAAAACCACAAAACCACACTATGAGTAATTGAGAGGATTTGATATATAAAGGGATCAAAGGTCTGAAGGAAATGAATACAACAAAACACAACAAAACACAACTTTCCAGTTAAACAACTTACAAGTTCCAACTTACAAGTTAACAAATCAAAGCACTAAATCTATCACTATGTCCATTTACGAAGATATCTTTGAATTCACCGAAGACGACACCCCTCAAAGCCCGGTCCAATACCCCTACGAGACTTCGGACTACGAATACACCACCACCTACTCGTACACGCCTTCCAACAACAGCTTCATGTACGACTGCGTGATATGTAGTGCCACCAGCGACGCTCCTTGCACGCATTTGCAAGACAAAGAGGACCAGGGTTTGCTGTGGAATAACGAGTATATCATGCTGAATTATAGAAAGTGGAGCACTTCTGCTATGGTGGCTAACTAGCGCTGTCAATGTATGCGCTGGTAGCATGCTGATTTTTATATATAGGGTACGGGAATACAGGAAGAATAGAATGAATATTGTAGAATAACAAGTAGAGGAGTCTATTGAAACAGAAAAGGCTCTTACAAGTATCATAGTGAAAACACATAAATCTCTTACCTAGTAATTTTTCTCTTTCCTTAGTATCTACACATACTAGTAGCCTTACTCTTTTTTGATTTCTCTGTCAAACCAGGAATCCCGATCCTATTTTTCATCCTGTTAAAAGATGTGTCAGAATCATGCATGCTCCACAAATTGACTACTACTACATTTAACTACACATTGACGACACACTGCCCCCTTCGGTCGTCTCAGCCTACCTACACTACACCATTTCCAGCCTGCCAGCTTCGCTGTACCTTATCCCTACTAACCAGTTTCTTCGTATCTGCCTACTATCTCCTGACTTTACTCCTCCATTGTTGTGCCTATATTTAGCTTATCGGGAACCGATCCTTGTGGCACTTTGCATGCATCTTTGTGCAACCTCCGTGCTCCGCCTTTGTGAATTCTCTGGCTCATCTACTCCACGAGGCCATTGCTTCACCACGAGGGTCTAATGCGTCTACCGTCCCCACGTTGTGGTCCCCAGCGTGGTATTCCCACGGTCCATGCTTAGTTCCCACTCCCTGGCCTTCTCATAACCCCGGCGAATCCTCAGTAACCTTCAGTAACCCTCGGGGCTCAGGGTTTGGTCCCCGAATCGGGAAATTGCGTTAATTATCAATTTTGCTTTATTTGCCATCTGATTCTTTTACCGACTCGGACTGCTGGCTAGCCACACTATATGGTATGATAGCCACACTATGCGATCTGCATACGCTAGCCGGGTGGTCTGCATACGCTAGCCACACTAGGTGATATGCACCGGCTTTATTAACCTGTCATTGATTTTTCATCTCATCTTATTTCATCTCATCTCATATCGTTTCTCTATATCTTGTCTACTTTATATCTTGTCTACTATCTTTACATATCTATATCTTATGTCTACTCCTCACGCCTCTCCTCATACAGCCACACCTGCTTGGATATCGGATCTAATCATTATCTTCCATTTGTGAAGCCAACGGTAATGAGGGGCCCATCAAATTTTTCACTCTGTTGAAAAAAAATAGTGCCATATATTATCTTTGACAGGTACCACAAATATCCAGACTTCACAACACCCAGCACACCACGTCATCTCGTAAATGCATGCAACTCCGACCGTGCCGAATTTCAGTTGGTTCCATTATTTTCAGTTCCATCCAGAGTTGGTTGTCTATGAAAATTTGCAACGTGAAAATTTGCAATTCGTAAAAATTTGCAATTTGTGAAAAATTGGAATTTTTCAATTTCCAATTTTTTGCCTGAGGCATTTTGTAAATTACTCCAGTAAACGTTTTCAGAGTCATTAAGATTGAGGCATTATTAAACCATTATTAACGCATTATTAACGCATTATTGAGTGATTATTGACACATCGAGTAACTAGTGAGACCCATGCAGCCACGGAATCAAGGGGGAGTTGCTTCGAACTTCGTCTATAACCTCGTATCCATCTCTCGCTTGCCTCCCGTGCAAAGAATATCCCTTGAGCCTTCTTTTCAGCCTTCCTTCTTGCCAACCCCTTCTCCCTGCGGGAACCGGCCACAACATCACCTCCCTACTAATTGAATGCATTGGTTCTTTTCCGCCAGCACTCTCGTATATGCTGTACCTAACTACACGGCACATGCCAACTGACGTGTTTCTCTTTTGTATCATTCTTCACCACGAGACTGTTGCATAGAGCTTCCTCGAGATAAGGGCTGATTTCTTATCTAACGGGTTGACTAATTTATAAATATCGCCTGGTTTCGGAACTTCGGAGTTTCGGATGTAAGTCGGATCGTAACTCTGTAACTGGTATATTTCCATTTTTCCATTTTCATTTTCAATTTTCCATTTCTATGATTTTAAATTTTGCAACTTTTTTCCTTTTTTGACCACAAAAATGACAAAAATTAATGATTCCGCCCAGGATCGAACTGGGGACGTTCTGCGTGTTAAGCAGATGCCATAACCAACTAGACCACGCAACCATTTTTTAAAAAATCGTTTTATCCAGGTGAACATATGTAATGGTTGAGGAATTGTCCTAAAATTTGCTTCAATGAGGTTTAATGCTGGTGTATATAATGAAGGAGAGTTAAGGAGTATCGTTTCATTTTATAAATCTTGTTTTCCGATATTATTCATAGAAATATCTGGGTTTAAAGGATTTAGAGAATTTAAAAAACTTGGATTACACAAGTAATCGAGTCCCATTGTGAGAAGCGAGTAAATATGATGTCGGCTTAAACCGAAACATGTATTGGAAACGACTCAATCACAGAGAAACTCTGTTTTCTTCCTACGTACCAACAAAAGTGTATAGCTAGTTATTAGATTAATACATGTTTCTATTAAAAAAAAAAAAAAAAAACTTAAAGACTTTAGACAATTTAGACAATTTAGACAATCAGTGTCGATTCTACAACACTGTTATTCTGCTAGAAATTGTCACTAATAGATTCCTATACATATATGAAATATAATTTAATTATTGTTTTCTATATTTCTTAAAAAAATGAGAAAAAAAAAATATTTCTACACTATATTTCTTAAATACACTATATTTCTTAAAACACTCTTTACTTTTTCTTTATACAATTAATTTTGATACTAGCTACAAGACAGAACTGAAGGTTTGGAAATATTCATACAATTGTAAATCAATTTGAGATGATTCTAAAAGGATAGAGTAATATCACAGATATCAGAGCGAAGCAAAGCTAGTAAGAAATATGAAGGAAATCAAGCTTAAAATAAGACCACGCTTGTAATAAATATTCACGCTTCTAATAAATCACCCGTCCAGAATCAAGTGTATATCGTAAGTAACTAACTAAGAATGGACCATCCCTGATTTCCTGTTTCCAAGGTTATATCCTATATAATTTTTAATCCTGTTTCCAAATTAAGCAATAGAAAGGGAATAGGGGGCCTATTTATAGATGTGGGGTAACTCCTAGAACCACTAAGGTTGGTTCCTTGAAGTTTCCTATCTCATCAAGAGGCTTTAAATACGGAATGTGGTGACGAGCGTTTGTAGATAAGGTTATGGGGATAAGGTTATGAAATAGGGGCACCCCCTAATTTATTAGCTCACTATATTTTTTTTGTGATAAACTGGAGAATTTTCACTGATACTAGTGATCTGATACTTCTTAATATCTGACCTATCTTTTAAAATACATTCCAACCAACATCCTTTGTTAGACCCTTAGAACCCTAATTCATTGTTTCCATACATGACTCAATCTGTATCTCCATGTATTACCCCTGATATCTACTCTGCCCGTGATCTAATGCAGAATGAATGCCCATGCAAAGAACATGAATCTGATTGGCCAGTCTGCTTTTTGTAACGCGGGAAGGAAACATAAGAATAAGAATAGGAATGAATGTTACTAAGGAGCCTAGCTATTACATAGTACTATAGCACACTCTTATTCATCTGATATTTACAATCCCATAGCTTATTCCTGCACTAATTTTTTTCTTTTATGGCTGCAAAAAATTAAATGGCTGCGAAAACTGAAAATAACAAAACAAATAGAAAGACGGAAATAGAAAGACGGAAATCTTACGTATCATACGTTAACTGACCAAGTTTGGAGAATCACTTAAACCTTTAACACTTGAAACACCAAAATATTTTTTTTTAAGATCTATTCTCCTAATTACCCTTATCTATGAATACCCATATCTATATGAATACCCTTATCTATATGAATCACCGTTATAGCGCATCACTGTATAGCGCATCACTAGATCCCGCCCTAAGCCTCGTTTTGATATCCTACAAAAGCAATCGTCTAACTCCTATAAACAATTCCCTATCTTAGTCAAATAAATGCCTATAGTCACCAATATCATATATTAAACAATACCTAGCTAAACGAAGATTCTAGAAGATTCTTATTAGTCTTTTTACTTGAGCCACTTAATCACCTTAGTCTATTTCTTCTTAGTATAGATACTCCAATATGTAAGAAAACTAGAGTGTTTATTGGAATTCGCAGCCAAGTATAGATAATATATATTCAAATATTAACTGTTTAAAAAGCAGTTGACATTAGCCCGTTCTAAAGGCCATAAGATGGACAATATCCTAACAACTCTTGTTTATTCGATTACATATGCTCCACCAGAAATTGCAGTCATTTCACTTTTTATTCAACGTATACCAAGCTAAATTAATTTTCGATTCAAAAGGTCTTAAATGACTTAAATGACTTAAAATTATTGGACAAGAATTCATACTTGGTTTGAATATTTATGGTACTATGAATTAAAGACAAGTGACTTTATCACGAATAATATTCATATTATGAAGAAATATCAAATCAAGAATGCATAACCAATAATATTCAAGAGACCGAAACAGAAACAAAATCTCGGTTTCTTGCTATTTCTCGCTCTCTCTTCCATTGAGGTCTAATTCTCAATTAATAGTACACCTTATGGCCTTCCTGTATTACTAATTATGAGAATACATGTTTAGTTTATGGGAAATAGTCAGAGTCCGAGTATAAGCTGGTAAAGGTTGCAGCCTTCATGTATGTAAGTATTATGTATTATACATTTTTATGTATTTTGCATACCATTATAACCATTCTTGTTCTATATCCTTCTCCAAATACTTGAACAAGACTGTGATATTACTGGGAAAGAAAATCACTATATTAAACTTTTAACACTTGAACCAAATCATTGTGGTTAGCTCTAGTTTTCTGAGATCCGAAGATGTTTAATTGTAACTCTAGAAATTGGCTGCAAATTGAAGGAAAAATTTAAATAGGAAATTGTAGCATGTTGTGGTGACCTAGTTACACTCACCTCGTTTACTTGAGATGTGACTATTTCCAAGAATTGAATCCTATCACGAAACAACAATCGTATTAAACGTATCTTCTGGGTATGCTGGTAGACGTTTGCAAAAAAAGCGATCGGGAAATTGTCTAGGAACCACCGTATAGTATCGACCTTCCTGCATTTGACGAGTGCTAGTGAGGAATTAGGAATTTCTGTCCAGGTTACTCCGGTGATTCAGAAACGATTACGAAATCTGGGCCGTTTATTACACCGCCAGGGCGTATTGCAATGACGAGCGGTTTTAAAATAACGAGGCGGTTTCAAAACGACAAAACGGTTTCAAAACGACAAAACGGTTTCAAAACGACAAAACGGTTTCAAAACGATGAAGTGGCTTCAAAATGACTATTTTCTCGCTTCCAGCACCTTCACCGATAAAACTCTTATATCAGGAATTTTCCCAAATTCGGACTCGACCCTGTTGCTGTTTCTACAGAAAAGATTCTTGCAAAATGGGACGATTCAGTACCAGAAACACGCTACATTCCTCTTGAAAAGAGTGTAGTTATACTATTAGTCAGTATGTTGAGGCTGGAAAACACTCAAGTAGAAGAATATCTAGTTGAAGTTAACTGTAACAGTAAACGTGTAAGATGCTAGGAATGAGTAATAGAGTGTTATATTTATTTCAAAAGAAACGATTCCACCACTGAGAGGGAATATTAAGCCACTGCACCATCCAATCGGGTTTAAATGAAGCCATTCGGCGCTTTTTCGTGTTTTGGTCCAACACTGACATTGAAGAACAAGTGAAATAAATTGGAATCGGCTGCAAATTTTGTTTCGGTTATAAAATACATTTTGCGTATTATTTTTGGGGTTTTGAGATATCAAATACACATGTGTAACTACTCCACGTGGAAGTAATTTGGTATGAACGTGCCCCTAATTCTGCATATCCCCGCTCACTTAATAAGTATTACTTAATATGGATTCAATATGTAACCTCATATTTATTAGCAAATAAACAATACAACCACAAACTATTCGTATATCCAAGGCAATAACTTCGCCCATATATAATAGAATCACTATACACGTCACAAACAACTCATCTCGACTTACCCACTTTTTAGAGAACAAAAAGTCCTACACTACCTAATTACTACAAAAGAAATAAGAATTTACACTATAACCAGTTCTTGAATACAGCTAGTTTATGGACTACATACTATCACTTTTTACAAAAGGTCTTGGAGAAATTTACACTGGAAACGGGGAATTCAACTCTAGGGAGAGAACAAAGATACCGCAATGAAAGAGTAACTCAGAAGAATAAAAATGTGCATATTCTATGCCACATTTATGGCTGCAAAATTATAAAAGTATGACGTCACAAAAAAACTAAAAAAAACTAAGAATCACTAAGAATCACTAAACTTAGCATCTTCAGAACGTGAACCAATGACCTTTCGCTGAGTCATATTACCCGATTAGTGTGTATCTTTTATTAACTTCTTTAAAGCTTACATTGGGATACTCATCAGTATTCTGTCTTTAATAAGAATTGTTCCTGAATATTTACATTGCATCTTTAATTGTAAGTGTTTATACTTGATCTGGGAATATTCATGTACTATGAAAACTCTAATATAAAGCCAATAGATATCCCAACTTAGGAAATCTTTTTTGGTTGCAAATTCACTACATTTATACAATAATTTAACTTTTTCTTCATACCATGGTAAATAATTTTGCAACCAAATAATTCAAAAAGACTTAAAATTAATGGACTAGTCATGGTTTAATATTTATGGTGTTAGATATGAATTAAAAGTCAAATGACTGTATACTACACCACAGAATGCATCGGAATATTCTGTATCTGCCCTACATTCTCCTCGGTCTTTAAATTTTATTCGTATACTTAATCCTTCTTTTCCAAGTCAATGAACTTACCACCGGAGGCAAATCTTGGGTGTCTTGGGTCGTTGATGAACTCGTCAGAGTTCATAGAGGCAACAGAGGCCTTGTAAACCAAGAAGTAGGTGATGGCGGCTAGAATTGTTAGTATAGGCTAGGAAACTGAATGAATATGAAAATAAGATGAATTTAAAAAATGGTAAATAAGTAAATGTGAATGAATGTAAATGAGTAAACGTGAAATGAAAGTAATGTTCATGAGCCTTCACCGCTTTTCATGATATATTTTTTTCAACTTAATTCCCCAACTCTCTTGATTCTAGATATTTCGTAGTTTAATTAGATTATAGTTCATATTGTCAATTTGTGATTGTTGATTTAAGAAATTACTGTTCATTCGTCAATTAATGAATTAGATGTGATTTTTCATTCGTTGGGATTTCATTGGTTGAATTTCATTGGTTGGGATTCGATTTCATTGATATTCTGTTACTAACTCTTGTGAAAAATATTCATTTAAAGATAATTCAAAGTCTTGATTAATTTAATAGTTCTTTTGTTATTAGTGGAATTCATTTGTTCTCATTGGTTTCTTCATTGGTTCGGTTCTTTATTCATTGATTATATTCATTGGTTATATTCATCAGTTCTCATTGGTTCTCGGTTCTCATTTCTCATTTCTCATTCATGTCTTCTTCTTTCTCAATTCATCTCGTGGAATGCCACGCTCTTTCAAAAATCTACTCACCACCAGCAGCATATGGCCAATAAGTCTTAGCAACAGGGAATGGGAATCTAGCAGCCATGTTTATAAACAAAGTTTCGTTGATTTGAATTTTTGACTGCTCAGTTTTTTTTTTTCCCTTCAAAACTTTTTGGGTTAGTATTGCGGTCCGGGTTTAATTTTGCTGGGATTTTATTGGTGGAGAGAGAGTCACGTGGATGGTAGCGTAACTAAAGAGTGATTGGGTAAGTATGGATGGTTTATTAGGTAAACTTAATAGGGTTTAAAGTTTAGTTTAACTCGAGTTATCGTTCTAGACTTTATGTTTTGGGATACTGGTTTAACTTCCCAACTGTTCTGGATTTTGGTTACGAAGTTTTTCTTGCGTTTTTATATTATTCATCGGTTCTTTAAGAGTATGTACAAAGATCGGTCATTATAACGACAGTTCATCTGATAACAATTTGTCTCCTATATGTGTCTCCTATATGTGTCTCTTGTGTATCTCTTATTTGTGTCTCTTATTTGTGTCTCTTATATATCTATGAATTACTACACATTCATACCATTTAGTTATCCAAGTTCAAATGATTCTTTATAATTTTGGACTTTTTTGCAACAATTTCTCGAAAAATTAATTCAAGTATTTTTAAACTATGATTAATATTATCAAATTTCAGTAATAAAATGAGGTGGATCCAATAATATATATCCAGCATTTCCAAATAACATTTGCATCCAAATTTGTTCAGGAAATCTTCTAAAATGCTCTTTTTGGACTACAACTCTTATACTTTTTTGCACCTTTAAAGGTATATAATCATATATTGGTGATAACTCGGGATCTCGGGAAGGTGATAACATATGATTCAAGAAAAGTTGAAACAACGTAAGAAAATTTTAATCAGAAATGATAAAGATTAAGAGTTTACCACTGCTGAAGAATCTAGAATATATAGAGTAATTTGAGGATGTGAGTTACTACGCAAATTTACAACTAGTCAGCATACTTAGTCTCAAGTGGATTTAGTATGGGAGAATATGCTAAAGCAGTCATGATGGTTTCTCTTACAAACTGTGTTTCATTTCTAGGATTTCTGTATTGAGGAGAAGTCAAAAATTGCAGCTAAGATGATATAAGACTCCAGCGATGCTATGTCATATAATCTCTACGATGAATGTGTTATCAAGTGGAGTTAATGAACGATCTTGTGTAAATAAGATACAGTTTATTATCCAGTGCTCAGTTAAAAGTAGTATAGCTATTGTAATGTGGATTAAGAGTCACAAAATTTTGCAGCTATTCAGTCTTTGCACTTTTTATGAACATATCTAGGTATGAAAGAAGAAAAGACTGGATGTAGATACCAGTTTTCATGTTGAGGTATAGAAATATCCGGAATAACTTTCATAGAAATCATCCATGTCCATTTTAAAACTCCAGGAAAGAACTTACCATTTAATTTTAGATGTAACTCGGACATTATTCTCTTTCTTTACTATAAATAAAATACATAGTGTAAATATTCTAATTAATTAATTCAGTTGTTGCAATAGCCACAAGTGGAATACACGTCGCCAACGCTATCCAGCTTCCCCACCGGATCGGGAAAATAGTCAAAGATATAAAAGCTACCAGAGTGATGTATTGCTTAAGGATTGAATTTTTGAGATAGCTCCGACTCACGCCATATTCGAGCCCAAAACTGATGGAAATCGTGGAGAAAAGGGAGATTATTGTACCAGAGGCCAACACTCTTTTACTGGCCCAATCCAAGGCTAATTTCGACTTCAAGGGCAAGGAGGAGTAGATCATGTGGGCAAATGCGGTCGAGTTTGTGACTTGGTCGTTGGAAAATGACTCTCTACAAAAGCATGTAAATATTATGCTTGTAGTCACAAGGGCTATTTGTGTGTTTCTGATTCGCTTTGAACTAAAGATGCACAAAACGCCTAAAATAATCAAGGAAAACGTCAAAAACACAACCGTTCCAAACAATTTCTTGCCGAAATCTCCAGTAACTCTTTTCATGGCAGACGTGAATGCCCCGTGCACAAGTTCTATGCCAAGTATAATTGGATACCCATCGGACACTTTCTGAGGAGCCTGTAATGTAACTACAACACTCGCAAGTGTTATCAACAGGAAACTTGTGCCTACTGCTGCTTCAGAGAAAGACCGAGGCTTCTCTAAAGCAGCCGAAATACAAAGACAACAAGAAATCAAGGAGCAGAAACAAGCAGTAGTAAATGAAACAGTCCAAAGGACTATACTGAGTGTATCCATATCATAAACTTTAAGAACGTTGAGTTGGCTCATCATTGAAAACGACCAGGCCGCTCCCCCGATTTCGAAGGAAGTTACGAGCAGTATTAATGCTAGAGTTCTGTTCAGAAGGGAGACCTGAAATGGATTCATTGTAGTTAGTAGATGCAGAAGGTTGGAATGGGAATCGGGGCCATTTATAGTCTGCAGCTGGTGCCTGGAAACACTAAAGATGCATGATCCAAACATTGTAGATGCATAGTCCAAACATTAAAGGTGTACAGTCCAAACATTCCTGAAACAGAAAGAAAAATATTTGCACCCAAAATATTCGCACCCAAATTTTAAAAGTTTTGAATTGAGTAAATTTATATTTGATATTTGAGTTATTAGAAGAGTCATAGGGGTGAATTAACTTAACGCATTATTATTTGCATTGATTACACTTATATGATATATTAACAATATATATTTCCATTATTATATTTGTATGTATACATTGGTTATATATGTACATCGATACATTGGTTATATATGTAGATAAATTTTAGTTAGGCTAGTGTTTGTCAAGGCATTGATACTATTATGCATACTGACTAAGACATAGAAAGGATATACGACCTTGTAGGTCCTGGAGTTACTATTTGAGTAGGGTAATATCAATAGCCACCAAGGTTGATGTTTCCTATATACCAAGTGCTTTGTGCAATGTGCAGCAATGAGTAAGTAGTGATCCAAGTAAGCAAGGTTTGTCCTGATCTGGAGAATAGGGGGATGTAACTAGTATCCTTAACTTTAAGAGTTATTGAGTTTAAATATGGAAATTCATTTAAAAATAATTTAAGAAAAATCGCACATAAATGAGTGCAAAAATTTTTATAAAAAATACCGAGGATATGAATCAACCTGCTTTCTAATGCCTCGTACATCATTTTATGATTTTCTCAACTGAATAGATAGACAGAATTACTAGAAAGGATACCTATCTAAAGGTATAACAGGCATTATAATAGCAAGTCCAACTACTTCTGTAGATAATCATTTATTTTTCATGATATTCATATATAATTACCCCGACTATCAGCGTCAAGGGAATCAAAGATGCCTCAAATCCAAAGACGATTCTCATCATGTCAGAAGACTTGGAAAAGCCATATAAACTACTAAGGGTGAATATTGAAACGAAGATCGAGAATTTCATGGAATACAAAGGATCGAACTGCATGCTATATAGAGAAGAACCCCGTAGACAGAAATAAGAAGACCAGATACCTGCACTTTGAAGTTGTTCCATATACTAGGCTTCTCTATTTCAGCTAAAAAAGGCAAGAAAGAGTATATCTTCCGAGCAAGCGATATGGATGTGTTATCATCAAAGAAGATAACAGTTTTCCAGTATATATAGGCACATATCAGAACCGCAGCAACAACCATAAATCTCGATCTCCAACGTGGACTTGGGCCGAGACCTATAACACCCATAAGTTCGTTAAATACGACTAATTTTGTATTGGCGAGACTTATGACACCGAAAAATCAAGAAATAAGGCTAGAAAGATAGCACTGAAACTAGCTACTTGGATGAATATTGAAAAACTGTTCGTTATGAAGAGTTTTAAAAGGTAACTCACAACAAATGTCAAGTTGAATAGCACATTATCTCTTTTTAGAAGTTGAGTCTCATGTGTCTCAGGGCCCTGAACTATTACAACAACTCCCGTGTAACATAAGACTAAGCTACTGACGAGATTAACACAGGTATCGAGCGAACACAGAACATAAATTTTGTGAAACAAAGGAAGGCAGGCAACATACAAAAGTACGATGAAAACAAAAATCAGTAGAAAAAGTTCTAAAGAACCCATACTATTGTAGTCGTCCATGCTCGGGTAGTTGCGCTGGGCCAAAGAAAATTTCCAGGCTGCTATACCGACGATTAGACTCAATGCTAGCGAGGAAACTCTCAACACGTTTGTCTCAGAATATATCATTGTGGTCGGTATTGAATAGATTTCATTTCCATTCGCTTTGTAGAGGCATCCGTGAGTAATATATACCGATTGTGAAGTATTGAGGTTTCAAAATTGAGAAGTGTGTGTTCCTTTCATACTTAAAACAAAAAAATATTTGCAGCCAAATTTGGAATTTGAAACAGGAAAATATTTGTCGCCATAAAGTTGAATTTCAGAGTTTCCAGAGTTTGTGAGGATCTTCTAGGGTAGTGAAACTAGTGTTATATCTTTGACCAGGGTAAAACACAGGGAAGCTAGAATTTAGGAAAAGAGTCCCGAATGTGCAGAATTAGTTCAAAGTGGTTGCTATTCTATGGTGGAAAAAAAAGATCCAGCGGAGCAGTTGGATTAAACCCGATGTCAATTTCGAAAGGAGATTTACCATCGAAGGAAGTGGAAGGAAGTGAGTTAAAAACAAATTCTGCGGTGGGAAGCAAGGAAGGCCAATCCGTGTTAGGTTGGATGTAAAGACGGAGATAAGTTTCAAGGACCTTGTTGCGATTTGAAGAAAATCTGGAGTTTATTTTCACGTTTCCAGGACAATAGAACGTTTTGTATATAATGTGAACTTGATTATTCTTTACTAGAAAATATTCAAAGAAAGAAGAATTATAATCAAGCACATAATAGTAATACATGTAAATTACTGTTGATCGATACTTAGTATTGCCATATCTGTAGCATCACGGTATTGATAAGTAAAATGAATAGATAAAAAATTACAGAATGGCCTATAAAATGTGACGAATTGAAAATCCAGTGATTACAAGTTAACGACTAATTTCAAACGTTTTAGCTAAACAAATAAACTCCTTCTATGAACAAAAAATAGGAACTCTTTGCATATTATGAGTGATCTTTGTTGCTACACCATGGATATTTTTCCATAGTAGGATATGTATATAAATATCTACATTAAGTTATAAAAGCTACCTTACGTTATAAAAACTACAAGATACCTTGAAAGAGCTGATGAGCTCAATACAATAAGTGGCAAACCTAATTCAAGAATTCAAAGAGATCACATTTAAAGAATGCAACAACGTCAACAAAGATACAAACATATAGTTCCGGGCATTAGTTTATGCATATCAAGTAATTCTTTGAGGTTCTTATATTTTAACCTAAAAGTGAAGTAAAAACCTACGTTTAAATTGTTGATATCTTGGTATTGGGTTAATGATGAAATATGTGAGAAAATTAATGGAGTGAGAATGGAATATTCCAACCTTCATGTTGTAAGTGGGGCTTCTTCATTTGCTCCTTGTTTTCCCTCTTTCCCTCTGTTTACTTCTTTTGATATTAATAAACGTTCTCAAATAAAAGTAGGGACCCAAGTTTTGATAAATTGGTCAACTTTGTATCTTAGATACAGGGATTCCAATATCTTCAGCGTATTCCTAATCAATGAAATTCTAAAGGTAATGGAAATATTAGATTTTAGTATTGTTCAATTAAAACATTCTGTCAACTATTATACAATGTAATCAGGACCACCAGTTTTGTTGGAAGTGCAGTATGTGATAAAATGGAAATGTAGACCACGTGGAGTTGCTTGCCCAGATTCATTTGACAGTCGAGAAATATAATGAAAATCACAGCATAAGTGTTAAAATGTATATACTGGGTAGTCTTCTAGAGATTTCAGTCAATTACTTTGAGTGTACATTCCACACAAATCGCATTAGACCTGAAGAGAAAGGTATATTGACCACTGAAACACTCTTGCTATCAATAAACCACTTTACGTAGAAATACTGGGAAACCAGATGTTTAATATAGCATGTGAAGAGAAACTTTATATATAGAAGCTATTATTGGATGCCAAATTAGGTAAAATTTCTAATTTATGGTTAAAGTTATAATTGAGGTCCCCAAAATATCTGATATCCTAATTCTCGAGAGCTGTGAGAATAGTTTCATCTATAATTGAATTGGAATGCATGCTTCGATTAAAATGAAAAGTCTATTATAAATAGTAATAGGAAAGTGAGTTGGCAAATCGAAGTAATAAAGGAAAGGTATGCTTTCTCTGTAAATCCGCTCAGATCCGAGGAAATGCACCTACAAATCTTCACTGGTTTAAGGATTTTATTTTTGGCTTATATATCATAGTTGTTTATGATTTTTTTCTCATATTACAACCTTACAGAAAATATACTAAATGAAACTAAAACGTAGATTATTTTAAAGTTCTACACCTGTTAAATACTATCTTATACTTGGATCATCTTAGGATGATCTTCTACCCCTACTTTAGTAATGCACTAGAGTGGTTAATTTATTAAACCCCTTATCAGAAAAGGTTAAAGTCTAACCTTAATAGCATATACGCTATAAATTACCCTTACTTCAAGAATATCTACATTATATTCTGTTCAAAGACGTTCCACATTATATTTTCTGTATTATTATTTAGCCAGTCAAGTACCATTAATCAATAACCAATAATCAACATGGAGTATAAAAGGTGGAGTGTAGAAGGTGGACATGAGGAATCGGCGGTGCCGTTTATAAAGTCATAAAAGGAAAAATACTCACAGGACTACCTTGGTTGGATGGGCAAGATGTGGTCAATTTGGTAGCTTCCCCAGTAGAACAAGCATAGAAGGAAGTATTGCTGTTTTGGTAACTCAAATATCCGTTTTGCATAGAGAAGTTCTTGTCGGGGTTAACAGTTTCTTCGTATTGACCGTTGACAACGGTGACGAACTTTTGGGATTTGACATCATACAAAGAGTTGCCGTCTCTCAACTCAAACTTGAATGAAGTGGAACCAATAACCAAGTCGTTGTCAGTTACACCAACATACTGCATGCTGTTCTTGGAATCAGAACGAATGGCCATCAAACCGAAGGGGCGGGAAGCAACAACGGCAGATAAGGCTAAAATGGAAAGGGAAGTAGAGAATTTCATGATTTTTTGTATTTTTGATGAAGACAGAAACTGGGAATACTGGATACCCGCGTCCCTTTTATATCCCTTTTTGCAACAATGTGTCAGCTGTCTCTTCCAAAGAACAGCTATAATTAGCACCTGCCAGGAACTCTGGGGAGCTGAACAGTATCTTGTTACTTGTTTTAGTTGACAAATAACGGCATTACACAACAGTAGCTTTAGTTATTATTTTTATTTGATTCTAATTGCTGCACAACCTAAAGAGCTTTCACGTTATGAAGCGTTGTGCTCTCCTGAAGAATGCTTGTAGTATGGTACGTTGCCATTCACCCTGATTTACTAAACCATTGCATACTCTTTGTATCTCAAAATGGAAACATGCAGCATTCGTATTCTCCAAAAATAACACATACTCTTTGGTAAAACGGAATGCTGTTAGAGATATCATTTGCTAGGATTCTCCATTCAAAAGCTGAGCCACGGAAATACTATACATATCGATCACAATCTTTTTATTCTCCATTATACTACAGTGTTACTTCGTAACGCGAATGTCAACAAACTACCTAAAAATGTATAAAGGCTGAGTGTTTTAAGGAGAAAGAGGGTCATACATATCCCACTCCTGAAAATCAAAGGAACAGGGCGTATACTCTTGTAATATTAGACCATCCCGTGGCTGGCAATTTATTGACACCCAAACTGTAGGCTTAAAGAAGATTAGAGTAGGAAAATTGTTAGGCTTCTTAGAGATTTTGGACAATAATTAATATATAGGCTCTCTAAGATACAGAAAGAGGAATATGAGACCCTATTTATAGGGCCCTATACTAGATTTTTAGAGTGGGGGATAACCATTTGGAACGCCTATGGGATTTACTGGAACTTCGCAGGTACATCAAATGTTGATATGTGTAAATTCCAGACTGGAATTTCGGCTAACAAGACGAGAGGAAGTCGTGCAATCTCAAAGTGTCAAGAGAAGTAAGGAGGAATAATTAAACTAAGAGAGATGTTTGATTGAGTATTATTCTAGTAAATAATATACTTCATTCTAAACTTTTTTTCATTTGGTATTTTTTATCTGAATATTATTCTTTATATTTATTATGGAATTGTTCGAAAAAAATATAATAAGTAAAAAATCTAGATGTTTTAAGTAGTATATTTCTAACACATCAAGGAAAGTAATTACAGTCAATTAGTTGAAGAGGACCATTTTGTTCTATGGTTTACAGTTAAGAAAACTACACTCAAAGTGTATATTGATATATAGTTGTACAAAACAACCAACTGGAGGGATTTTACAAAAAGCCGATAATATCCACGTTCACGTTCACGTTCCACGTTCTACATCCAGTTACAATCATCTAAAATAATCAATGAGCAACGCTCCAAAAAGCCAGAATATAGATGTTTTGAAATTTTAAGTTCTTTGGATTTAAAATAACTTTGGGTGCAAAAAGGAAACAGGCTAACATCAGATAATTTCAAGTGTGGCTGTTGAACTGTTGCTTTCATTCTGAGCTGAAATTCTCCTTGAGTATTAACTGGATGAAAACTAAACCTGGGAAATATTGATGGAAGGAACTAATAAGTTTATACGACTAGTAATTGTTAGAATTATTAACCCAAAATTTCGGAAATAAAAGACAATCTATTAAACTTGCTGTGACCAACCAGAGTCGTTTTGGCTTTATCGACATATCGCGTACTAAACTAAAATATCATATTCCAAAATTTCACACGATAAATATCTATGTCTCATGACACTTTTATGGGGATTTTTGTTATAATATGGCACCTGTATGCTTGATAGGTTATGTGATTCTAGTTAGAAACACCGGATTTTGAGAAATAAAGTCAACATACATATAAAACGAATATGCAATCATATAAGAAGTAAGACCACCGCAACTACTGGAAGAGCTAGAAGAATGAACAACGCAAGTAATGTTCGTTCTAGTACTAGTCATTCAGCAAGTAAAGCCGAATATACTGAGCCTCAGCAACCTCTATTGCTTTTTCAATCTCAAATTGATGAAGATGCTGTTTAGAGTCGGTATATAGACTGCAATGATTTTCTAGGTTTTCCAGCTCTTGTGAGTTCCAGCTTGACACGGGCCAACAGAAGAGTGAAAATCTTTGAATAGTATCTGCATTACCGAATACAGCATCGAGGGGGTGTTTGGGAGTGTATTTTTTAAGGTTAATGATTCGAGGCTCTAGAGGCTTAGGACGCTTTGTTGTAATTAAGGATATTCGACATATTTTAATTGTGGCCTGCAGAACTGCAGAAAATCCGATACATGAGAATACCTAAGATAATAATGCTGCGAGCAGAAGGCAGTTAGATACGATAGTCGGAGGCGCAGTAATGCTGGCCAGATCTATACTAAAAAGAAAATTGAAGGCCAATTAGGAAAATGCAGGTTTTTGACAGGAAACATGCACGTGAAATCCAAAGACTAAAGAAGAGGAACGGCATACTAGAAATGCAACCTATTTTATTTTTTTATTTACTCTTTCGAAACTAAAACTTTAAATTAAGCTATTTATTATATTTGTACCTTTTTTTTTTGTTAACATATATTTCATATCTACCTAAGTATCTAATCTATACAGTGGGGAGACTTTACAGTTTTATACTGCTACGAAATATTCCAGTTAAAGATTTTCTTCCCTGGTGGGACTCCACAACCGTGCTATCCGTCCTACCCATAATGCGGCCAATTTTTTTTATACTACGATTAATAATTCTTTTTCTGCTTTTAAAGCCCCATCAACTTTAAATAGTGTGTGTCTCAGCCAGAGGGTTATCTTCATACGAAGATATGCCAGTCGGTTAGAGGGCATATTACAAATTTAATTTTTATATATGTTTAGAATTATTTGTTTCTAGAATTAATATTTATTAATTCTACGATTTTTACAATATTCTAGAAAATTTATGAAAATTATCCTCTAATAAATTTTGATTATAGTTAACAGAATATAATCGATTTTAATTTCTTAGCTAAAGTGATAGTACTCTTAGAGCGTTGGTTCTTAGAGATAAATGAATATAATATAATTGACTGGATTTTTAAGCATATATAGAGAGAATCTATTGGGGCCTATGTACTGGACTAGATGTGTACAATAGATGATAGTAGCTAGGAATTCTAGTGGAATTGACAGGGATATTTCGGGAACGTCCAATATGCAATTGTGTACGTTTCAGGTAAGAATTTGAACCGACAAGAACAATATAAAGTACGATCTCAGTATTCCTAATTGAGGAAGAAGTACCTAATTAGGAAGTCATAAGGGTTGGAAGGGTTGGCAGGGTAGGTCCCTAATATAAAGATACTACAGAAGGAGGCATAATTAATCTCTTTAAAAGATAAATATATATATATATATATACAGAATACAACCAATTGGATTGCATCATTCTATTACTGTCAATTGAGATTGCTTTCAATTGAGTGATTTTTATTATAAAAAGGATTGTTTTACCTCCTAAAGCCTTTGGTATTAAACTTTTAGTTAAATCACTATGTTTTCTATTTTTAGAGATTTCAGTTAATATTTTGTTTTTTAGCTTCTTCTAAATGTTAATAACCCATTGATGTCATAACCTTGTTTTAATGAACTACAATAAGGTATTCTAGATTTAACATAAATTTTCTCTCTTAATATTTTGTTTCTCTATGTTTTATTATTATTTTTAATGTATTCGACTGCCCATTTTCTGATGCATTAGTTATAAGCATACTTCTAAATATTTTGACTTTTTAAAAAAGAATTGTTTAAATAAATTCTTTTCCTTGAACTTAAATTAATAGAACAACCTACATATGTATGATTACTTATATTATAACTAAAAAAAATAAACACAGGATTTATTTTTTTGATCTTTTAAAATTCTAATTGTATCTTCTTTTAAGTTATTGCAACGTATTAGTCTAAGTTTAGCTACGCTGGACCTCGGGCTGGGCCCTACTTTAGATTTCGCATTAGAAATAATCAAAAATATTTGTATTTTTTAATAACAAATAAAATATTTATTTATTAGACTTTTGAGGTAATAGGGATAGGACTTTCAGAACTATATTTTCTTTTAGTATATTTACTCTCCTATATTGGCGTGCGGCATGCTTGTGATATTGGTAGGGAAAATTTACAAGGTTTACGTGAGGATCCTATTCAAATACATTTAGAGTACTCAACCATTGAAATGAATATAGTCCCGAGTGATTAACACATCCTCATATTGCATTGAATATTATTCTTGGACGTTACCAACGTACATAGAGAGTCCTGATGCATAATAACGCCTTTGGTGTGGAATGATCTTGGGGGCAATGCAGCAGAATGCAACTTTCCCTGATGGATCAAAAGTGACAGGACGATCACTCTCATTAAGCTAACCCCCCACCTGATGGATACTCCATGTACAAAGATATCTAAAGCTCATATGTCTATTGACTATACGCAGATTAAGTTCATAACGATACAAGGAAACAATAACATCAATTTCATTTTGCAGGTTCATTTTAAAAGCACAAAAATAAACAGGAAACAACACCCTGAGCACAGGAATCTTGAGATTTGGTTCCCAGGGCCAGTGAAAACCAAGACACAACCAGTTAGGATACTTAACAAATTAGTTGCTATCTCCAAAATATGGGCTAGAGACCGCTTGGAAACAGCATTTGAAATTACAAAAAGTACAGAGATGATTCACCCAAGAGCTAATATCAGTAGAAGAATATTATGAAATTCCATACAATCAACTTGTGTGCGTTGGCTATGTTCTGGTAATGACCAAGTGCAAAGCACTAGGCTAAGCTCCCAACTGAGAGGGATTATATTAGATACTTAAATTTATTCAAATTTGTTTGAAAGGGGTGCAGAAGAATAGCATCCATCTTGAAGCATATAACCATAATACCAAATAAAAATTATAAACCCTCTAACAACACCAAATCGAAATTATAAACTTCCAGAAAAATTCAGAAAGCTCCTGTTTCGTGGCTGCAAATATTTTCTCGTTTGAGATTTTCAAATAAAAAATAACGAACAGAAAAATAAAACCAGAGGAATGGCTGCAATTTTTTTTTTCTAGATTGACAAGTAGAAATTATAAATTTGGAAAGCTTTCAAGTTGTAACCTACCTGAGAAAGGGGCTATAAATTTTAATTGGTATCAATCGTTAGAGGATCCCACCAAGGTGAAATGGCAGTCCTTAAGGTGTATGGATTGTATTCCGAGAGTAGAATGTTATGTTTTCGTTATAATCAGAGGAATATTTTCCAAGTAATGGTAGGATAAGTTTGTCTCACAGAAATGATTCTTTCTGTGATAATCTCGGATTTGTGCTTATTAGTGAATATGCTGAGCATATCCCATTTCTAAGAAAGAAAACTGCTAAGTTTGAGACTGCATGTTCCGTCTGGGGAAAGCTCATATGATATCATTTTTAAGATAGTTTGAGTATTGGCGAAAATAGTAGAACACAATTAGCTATACAATCAATGGAAAGAGTAATGGTTGGTTGAAATGAAACAACGAATCTAAACATCTAGACATATCTCCTTCTATTATTCAATAACAAGGTTCAAATCTAAAAAGAAGTTTTTTGGGCATCATGTAGCTTGGAGAAGAATTAGATTTCAATGGTTTGACTATGGCCACGCCAACACTAAATAGTTCATTGCTCCCATCAATGCTAAATAGTTTTTCACAAACAAAATCTTACTTCCTTTGTTCAATATTAGTTCCATGCAATACACACGCGCAAGGGGTGTAGTAATATTGTCCTTTTGTACAATAAGAGACTTCGAATACCTTCAAAATTACTTAAGGAGAAAAGTAATACATGATAACCTACACACCGGGTCTTACAAAATATTGAACAAAAGGTTGTTAAATTTACATCACAATTTAGACTTGCTATAATGTGTCCTTTTTATTGGCTGTGTATTCAACTTAAGCTGTCTCAATCGTTTCTTTCTTAGAAGGAACTGCACCAATATATATAGCATAAATAAGTCCAGCCGAAGCACTTAATATACCTCCTACGGAATAAATTAGCCCAAAAGGGTACAGTAATAAGGTCGTTAGCATGGTGACCACACTGAGAAACCACAAGTCCAAAAGGCGTGCCAGGCTGTTTACCTTTAGGTAGTAGTAGGACATACATACACCAGAAGCACAGAGTATTATTCCAGATAATGAAATATTGATATTGGAGTAGTTTAAGGTGTTACTAGGGATTTCACGAATAAAAGGAGCGCACAACTTGCTTGCAAACTGCACTGAGTCTGTAATCTCTATGAGGGTATACTGCTTTCGAGAAAAGTAGGCAAATGTGGAAGTTGCCCCCAAAAAAGCCAGTTCAATGGCGGAGATTCTGACAATATAAGTAAAGGGAAACGAGATAAGATAAAACACAAGACTCAAGGTAAGATACACAGCAAAACAAAAGCGCTCCTTGTTGAATTCCCCAAATATCTCCACTATAGACTTTAATTTCCCATGCGCCAGCGCTATCAACTCAACAAGTTGGTGGCTTTCAAGTAAGTTGGGGTTTAGTTTCTGAGGACCAAAAACCGCCAAAATGGTACCGGTTGCGATAAGACTCCAACAATGAAATACTTCAAAAGCTTGTATATTTGATATTATGGGAAAAGCTTTGACTAACCAGTATAGTACAGATAGGAGGTTCACAACTGCCAAGACACGCATAAAAAGTACAGAAAGAATTTCAAAAGGCAATACATTTTCATGAAATGTTCTTGAAAAATGAATGATTAAGCACCAAATACAGAATGTACTAAACACAGTCGAAACATTAATCAATGTTGAGTACTTCTCATAAATAGGTACAGGTGGTCTATCCATAGTAGTGATTGAAATTTGGATGCGAAATGAACAACTTTCATTTCTCCTCAATATATATATATATGTACTAGGAATCCGATGTGGAAGTTGCAGAATTGTTGCAAAGTTCCAGCAAAGCAGTCAAATGTCTGCAATTTTCAAACCAACCTGAAACAGAATTTTTTTGCAGTCAATGTGCAGAAAATCTGGAATTCTGAAACAAGAAAAAAAAAATCGAGAAGTAACCAATGTATTTTGCAACTGACTACGCTTCCTTTATTATTCAATAAAAAATCTGATTATTCCATTACAGATCCATTGTGACTGCATGTGTACTCTATTTTGCATACATAACCAGAGACAACCACCGAGGACTACATCTCCAACTTATCTCTACCTAGTCCTTAGTCTGCAACATGTACTTGCCAGTTGGAATTTATATCTCCTTGCAAAAATTACAAAGAACTTTTATCAACTGCATTAGCAATCACACATATATCCCTGTCTTACATATATATACAACCTTTTAATAATAGAGCTTTGGTAATCATGCCATGAGACAGAATTCTCCACTTGGATATTGAAGGCTCACCTATCTGATTGACCTTGTTATGATAACAATTGTCGCTAAAGCCAATATCTTCATTCTCTCAAAACCAACTCAAAGGTATCCAAGTCTTTACAAACCCACGGCATGAACACCGGTTTGTTGGACTCATCCGAATAAGCCCTAGTTTCTCCCGGCAGTAAGAAAATGACTAGTTTCTTGAACTCATAAGTAAGTTTCACTATTATCCCGAGTCCTTCGATTTCTCTGATCTGCAGAATCTTCCATTTCCTGTTGAGCAAAGTGCTCTTGGCCCGGTACGCCTCCAAAAACCGATTTATGGCGTCAAACAAGTGGATTTGGCGTGCATCTGGAAGAATCCTATGGCCTTGTGTCAAGTGAATGTTCCCATCTAGCACCAACCTGCCAACTTTAGCAGGAAGACGGAACCCCGTGGTCATTTTTAACCCCCGGAAGCTTAAGAACTTGACAGCCATGTTACTGAGGTCCATACAACTAAAGTTACAGGCTGTAAGATGCACATCCTCGAGATTTGGAAGCAATGTGCTGTTAACGAACCCCATCAACGAATAGCACTTCACACTCAACGACTTCAAACCAGAAGGAAGTGTGAGTGGCGCACTGGTAACACCATGGGCTGCAAGCAAGTTGCTGCTGTAGAAGCAGTCAAAGTTCTCTAATGTTAAGTGCTCCAACGTACTGGGATAACTGATGTCCGAATCAACCATGTGTCTTGCTGAATTGAAACGAACGTATAGAGATTCCAAGCTGCAAGGTAACTTGAAGCTGAACTTGCGGTTCCTGCCTGGTATCAATTCCCTGGGTAAGTCAATCCCGTCAAGTCGGAGTGTTTTGAGAAACAGATTTCTGTATAAGATAGGGATTGTGGTGGCTGTGAATCTCACACTTTTGATCGTTAAGCTCTCAAGCATTATGCACTTCGACACGTTGAACTGATGTTTGTATGGAGCTTCAAAGGTTATATTCTTAATACTAGGCGGAAGCTTCACCCAAAACTTGGTATCCTTGAAAACAACCGTCTTTAGCGCTTTCAAGGACCTACAATCTAAGAGGTATTTATCTGGTCCTCCTATAACTTCGAGCACTTCAAGCCCCTCTGCATACTTGAGATCTTGCGACCAGATATGCGCCTTGTTGTATGTGAGTTTGCGGAGGCACCGAATATCTTCTATGCCTTGGTCTTCAAGTATTGGACCAGTTTTTTCTTGTAAGATATGGCGAACAACGACCGGAATGCTGTTATTGCCGTTTCTGAGCTCCAGTGGAAGACAATATCCACACGTATAGTCTTTCCGAATCTTGGTGTACTCTATTTCCTTGAAAAGGCCAATTGCCGCTTTGGCATTTTGAGCCAAGATGTCCCACTGGTCAGAGCTTGTTATTTGTATTTTCCCTCTTTCAGTTGGTTTTGGGAGTTTGAGTAAGACCTCAAGAAGACTGGGCAGAATGGTTGTGCTGTCTTTTCCAACTGTGACCAATTCTTTGTTATCTTGGACACAGACTTGTCTTACCCGTAGAGTCTGAGGCAATTGTCGGGTGGTTACGTCTGAAAAGATGTGTTCCAAGGCTCCCAGTTCTTCATACAGAGGAGGACTGGGATAGCTCTGTTTGGGTTTTATTTTCTCGAAAAGCTGCATAGTAGATGAGTTGAAAATATTTCGGTAATAGTCTATACTCTGTAGTAGTTTATATTCTGTAATCTGTATTCTATAAATAGCTTGTATTCTGTAAGGATTAACACCCCATATATATGAACTGAATTCTTTAGCATATCAAAAATCATGGTAAGCAAAAAGAAGCTAGAAGAAAAAAACTAAAAAAAAGTAAAATATAAATACAATGCTGTATAGCTTTTACTCTATTCACTCCATATATTTGGTCCATCATTTCAACAAAACATCTTTATTTCAAACTCTAAGCTGTTATTGGATTAGGTAATAATTACATTGTATTAACTAATCTATTCATAAGTTCTTCATTAAAATAAGAGAATCTCTGGTTTACTTAATTTCAAAGGTATGCTAGAGTATATAAGGGTATCTTTCGACCCAGCCTAGAAACCTTTTTGATTCGTTTTACTTCCTTCTCGAGGGCAGTCCGCTACATGTAAATCTTAACAACATTCATGACCTTTCTGATTGATTGTATGTGATCTACGGTCATTATAGATTACAAACCTTTCCTTAGGCCAGATGATCCTTCCTAAGATTAAGCCACGGAAAAAGGAAGGGAATGGAAGCAGGCAAATGTAACGTATTTACCTCTTATTCGTAGACTTAACAATAACAAGACTTCGGAAATTACATGAAAAGGACTTCCTAATGGGGTATTCACCAGGACAGCATCTAGAATGGATGATGAGTTGGGTATTTTACTCCTTATTCAGACTTGAGGTTGAAGTAGGAATTATACGTTTCGTTTTCATATTGAGTGTTTTTGCAGTGGATGGACAGGAGAAGAAAGAGTGTATAGATAGTGTTGGCGAGGTACTTTAGAAAATTGGCTAGAAGAAGCTTTGGACCAAGGATAGGAAGGTACTAAAGTTCAAGGATCAAATCAAGGGAAAGAATATCCTTGACACAGCTAATAATATCCTTCCACCCCCGAACTGTGCAGATTTTCAAATTGGGTGCAATTGGGTGCAAAAGGTTAGTTCCACGCGCACTTTTAAGTTTTACATGCAGTTTTTTTTATATAGAAACCCGTTTTCATTGTTACTAGCTATACACTTTGTAAGATTGGTAGGAGAAAGACAGTGTTAGTCAGTTGTCATCATACTTACTTGCTCCTCAAAATGGACTCTACTACTATTGTAATCCATACCCACATAAAATGTCGTTATTGCTTTAAATTGAAAGTTATTTTTGTTAATTTTACATGCTTAGCTTCATTAGTTGCATTAACTAAGTTGTTCTGAAGTTGTATCCTTAATATTCAATAAAAATATAAAATTTATTAGTTATTTTCAGTATGTTTAATAAATTAAATAATAACAAAAGATAATCAGCCAATAATTAAATTAAATAATACTGTATTTTAACTTCATATTCATATCTCGGGCTGGACATATTTATGCCACTTAAATTAATTTTCATACCAAGAGTTGATTGTGAAAAAGTCTTCAAATCAATAAAGTAAATGGACCTGGAAATTTCAAAGTGGGTTTGAAATTTTATTTCTTGCTAGTGATCCAGACCTTGGGCTACTACTTGGTTACATGGACAACTGCCAGAGTTCATCTCTACAAGTTTCACTCTAAGCCTCGCTTAGATACTATAAACTTGTACTCATATTACACTTCCTAGAGCCTATATAACCAGTCTAATACATACTAGTATTACATCTATAATATAACGCTACTTGCAAGCTTAAAATTTCTGGTTTATGAAATTTTTAAATCCAGGTATGAATAAAAAGTCAAAAGCCTAAAAAGAAATCTATGAGATTTCTTAGAGCATTTATTATTAATTAGTATGTAATTGACTAAGTAAATAAGTCTCAAAAGAGAGGAATTTAAATAGGATCCTGGACTAGATATGTAGAATGGATAATCATTAGGAAAGTTAGTTATATTGACTGGGATATCGCATGTACCTTAAATGTGCAAACGTGTAAATTCCAGATGTGAATTTCTGCTACCAAGACAATAGAAAGTCGTACGATCTCACTGTACTAAGAAAAACAAGAGCCTACCTAATTAGAGATTAATAGGAGTAATTCCCTAGCAAGATCCGTTAAATGGCTGATCAATACTCTCTTTGTATGAGCAGCTTTCTATACAGTTAAAATATATATTGTAAGGAACATTATCAAGGAAATTGGAAAAAAAGAATAAGTATAAAGTTAGTAGCAAGATAAAACAAGACGAGTGATTAATATATCGTTTTCCGTGAAAAGTATATATCACCGTGCTGTCCATCTCCTAAGAACTGAAGCCTTAGGTACTGAGCCTGAGACTGTTGTGATTCTACTCTAGAATTACAAATAGGAAAAGGTCAGTACAATGAAGTTTTGTCATATGAACGAGCTAATAATAATCTTGTTATATGAAAGAATAACTACTCGCAAAGAGCTATGCTCGTAGCTCTTTTTTTTATAGCTCGCTCATATTTAAACCAAGGTATAGAACGAAATTAAGGGTTCAGAATCCTTGAAAAATAATTTCCGGGGTAACAAAATGTGAAGTAAATTTTAGGGGTAGAATTACTTTATAAAGAAAGAAGAAATATGGATAACATAAGAACACACGTTACACAAGTATATAACGATAAAAGAAGTAGAACTGTTAATCAAACAAATTTAAAACGTTAACTATATAAAAAGAAAACAAATCTAAAGCAAATCTAAAACAGTACCAAATACAAATACTATACAAAACTCTCCATATTAAACAAATTTAACTAAATACGCTAAACATCACCACATACCATGAAAGAGACATTTCGAATCCCTCATTCAGCATTCGATTCCAACGTGTCTCTCGTGAAAGCTCTCCACGACCACCTCCAAACACATTGTTCCTTCCTCGGTGAACGTGTGTACCAGATCCTTTTCAAAGGTCTAGGCCACCATAATAAAATCCCATCGTCCCATTTTCTCTCCAATAAACTCAAAATCCAGCAGTTCAAAAACTTCTCACAGCTCCGGAAGTGGATTCTCGAACTTGATCTGACTCCGAAAGAAATAGAGGACCGGTACAAGGAAGAGTTCAGGCAGGTACAAGTATATGCCGACCCGTGTACAGACTATGAAAGCTGTATGGAGTTGATATTAGTATTTGACTTGTACCCACATCTTCATGTCTTCTTTCCTGAGTCCTTGAAATGTCTTGATGGGCGTCTCACTGAAAACCGGTCCGATGTTTTCGACGCTATTTTTGAGTTGGCCAACGGTTGCGAATCTTACGACGAGTTTTTTGTAAAATTCTCCACAGATTGGTGGTTGGTTTGTCCCTTACCGAAACCATCGGTCAATCCGGAGTATTTTTTTGGTATGATCCCCAACTGGTACGACCAACCTCTAGATTATCTAAAGTGCACAGAAGACACTTATAATATTATTCTATTCCAGCTGAGGATTTGTATCGAGGCAAATGATTCTTATTTTTCAGATCTCAGTTATATCTCGGAGGAGTTGGCTAATAAAGCAAAACTCACCATCAGAGATTGTACCGGAACTTTAGCTTATACAGTGGATGGATTTCCCAGAATAACCGCTCCTCGCCGCATAGCCACTTTGCACTTTAGTTTCGCCGGGTCCACATGTCGTTTTTATACCTATGATTTTCATGTGATTTCTGAGAATATCGATTTTGATATGTTATTGGGAATGGATTTGATGTCCAAAAGTGGTAAAGAGTTGGATGAGATAGAATACGTGGATGAGTCACAAGAGTTATATGACAATGATGAGCTCGAAGAGTTCGGAGTGTTGGAAAAGAAAGACACAGAAATAATTCAAGAAGGTTTAAATGTTTTTGCGTCTATGAAGAGTTTAATTGAAATATGTAACAATATTGCAGATGGAGATGAAACGAAAAAAATGAATTTTTCAATTTGAAGCAAATGCAGTAGAATGTTCACGACACTGTTGAATTATCTCTCATATTTATTGCAGCAATCAAGTAATATGAATATATTGTATATCTAAACACGAAAGTCAACTCTGCAAACTTCTACAGAAATGAGTCTGTAAGCATAAGCTAGTAGATAATATTGCAAGGAATCCATGAAGAGTTAGCAGTATGAAGTGCTCAGAAGAAAAGGTGACTTAAATAGAAGAAATAGCCAACATGAATAGTGAGCTGAAATTGATCCGATTTGATCTTTTATTTGTATATCTTTTATTTGTAGACTTCTTATTTATATTATATGAAATTCATAGATGCTTTTTCAAATTATATCTTATTCATCTTAATCTTGAAAGTTGAGAATTGTATATGTCAACTTCTTGATTTGCAGCCAAATCCAGTAAAAGTTTCAACAACAGAACACAAAAGTTCTCAAATGGGTTGTACTGGCTGTTTTGAGATAATATAAAGATAAAGATAACTAAATTGATTACATTGATAACATTATTCGTACATGTGCTACTTTTTATATGCCAAAAATAGACTTGTACTGCCAAAAATACTACAAGCTTATCAATCATATATTATTATTCCCTGAATTTGCAGCTTCCTGAACAAATGCTATAAAATCCTAAAGTCAAAAAAGAGCTTAGTTATTACTTATAATCGTTCTTTTCGATATCTTTTCTTGAAATACCTTTGACTTGGTGAGATCATAGGTGATATGTTTTACATGTGTGTTTCTGGCCTGAATCGATCACCTATTTGCTAGGTGTGCCTTTAAACTATTTGAATTTGTCTATCTCCCTTCACAAGTTGATTTTCCCTTGTTGAGTATAATATATTCTATAGGGATGGATCAGATCAATATTTTTATATTTTATTTTATATATTTCCTTGTTTATAAAATAGGTGTAGATTAAATACTTCTCCATGATTAGGTAACGAACTGAAGTAGTAAACAATAGGATCGAATCTAATTCATACGTCAGCTCCCTTACGCATAAGAATTATTCAAGGTTCTTTTCATGCATTGCATTGCATTGCTGTGCAGTTTCATGGTATCAATAAACAATAGCACCAGTTCCATTTTGCAGCCAATAGAAAGTAGTGTGTTTAACGGGATACATTTATGAAGGTTTTTCAGTATAGAACCATTTTGAATTAGAAATCCCTGAAATTAAGGTATGATATATCTATAGGAAGCATGCTAGATAGTCATCGTGTGTAAGCCCGATACTTTGAATGATCTAGAATCCTTTATTCTCGAGAGTCCTACATATCCTCGCATGTCACTAATTTGTCATTGACCCATATAAAAGATTTAGGGATGCCAAATAATTCCTTTTTAAACAAAAGAAAGGCACTCCCATTCTTGAGAATATGCACATTTAGAGAAACCCACCACAGTTATGGGATATAATCCATGACTAGCTCACTCCATAAGATTGTCTAAAGATGTACACGAACCACTTTTCAGAGAAGCGACAATTTCAAGAATTGCACGGAAGGTCGGATGATTGAGCTGATGTAAATAGGAGACCCTGAGACTAAGATTATGCCCGTATTGCTAAAAGATTTCCTCCAGTTTTTAAAACGACGTATACTTGGGTCTTTGGTGATTAATACCGCTGATCAATTGAAACGTGTTAAGGAGAAGGTCCTGAGGCTTTAGTGCATTTCAGGGAGATATAATACAAATAAGAAGGTGAAGAGAAACAACTTTGTCACCAGAGTAGCACTGTATACACCAATGCTGAACCTGAAAGTTCCCTGATGTTTTGTCACATAAATGATGGTCAAGCTACGTTTCATGATAACATTAAAAAGCATCAGAAGCTTATAATTGATCAAATTCACGATCGGTGGACTTGAAAAAGCAGTAAGTTTGTGCCAATTGTCCTTAGAAAGATCTCTTTTTCATGTGGATCTTATATACAGCCTCAACAGAGTGCTGATTGATCTTGGAATCTGTGTATCTACTGATTATGATATCGGCGAAGAAAGTGAGCTTATATTCTCAATCAATAAGTGGCGATAGAAGTATGTGTCCATCATATCTATTTAAAGCTCTATGGCCCAGAAATTTGGAAACCTTTTTTATACATTCACAGAATGTTGCTATTGAGTCTGACACAAAGTACCCACACCAGCGACTTTGGTTGAATGGTTTTGATTCCTTTTATAGTAGCAACGTGTAAAATAATTTTGCTTTCTTGCAAATGCCCACCATTTCCCACCCAGTCTTAACTGACCTTGGAATCCCAACTGACTGACCCATTCATCTACTTAATATAGGATCCATACAAGCAGCAGTTCAGCAAGATTGTTAAACAGAGTACAATTGTGCAATAATAAGGCTACTAATATTTAATTGAAGAATACTTAATGGTAGTTACTATTTAATTTTAGTTTCAGATTGACCCTCTTGGATATCATTCTCGGGCTTTAACCAGAGATATCTCTCGAGCAGTTGACAAAGACCAGTTTTTAAGAGCGAACTGTATTTGCTTTTCGAAAAATCTATCATTGACATTGATTGCAAAACCCTAACCAGTGCTGTAGACCCTCATATCAAGGAACTCGCTTAACAATTCTTTATTTACACCTGTAATTTTGGGATTACTTCAAAATGAAAGACACTAGGCTTAAACTAACGATATTATACCATAAGTGTAACTTGTTTGATGAATCTTGGAATGATAGTCGGTTGTATGATGCCGGAAGCATTGGAAAAATTTAACAAGCTAACTAAAACCAACAAGTTTGGTGCAGATGTAACAGGATATATGCATACACGGTAGTCATGCATTAAAGTCTATTTGAAAACTATGAAAGAAGCCGTGGTCCCTCAGATACACAGCACAAGCAGTAGAGGTTTGACGATTAGTTAAATTTAACCAATCTCCTGGTCAGTTGATACTAGAGTATGAGAATGGGTTTACAAGGCAGACTAAGGTACTAATTTCATTGTATGTTTACTTTGGTACAAATAGCCTGTGATAGGGTCATGCCTTTTCCACTTCATTTTCAGGTAATACTATTAGGTAGTACTAATATATTAGAAGCCCTAGAATCGTACGACGTTCTATATTCAACCTCCTGTAGTATTGCTCTTGTTCAGTCAGTCAACTAAGCACTCACCAATAGCCAACACACTAGAGAAATGTACTTTTTCTATTATTACATTATATACTTAGACTCGCTTATTTTATACAAGTTTAATATAACCTATCTGACGTTAGTGTATGATGTATATATAGTAACAGTGAGCTCAGGCTTATTCATTAATAGATAATTGCCAAACTCGTCTGACCGTATGGTATTATAAAATAACTTCAAACGAGGTTGTTGGATTAAGGTCCTAACTGGGAATCCTTTTCTATACTTGGAACTTTACTATCATATGAAATCCCTTTGACCTTGAAAAAACAAAGATACGCCGTACCATTCAGATTACCATATAACGTTTTTATTTGGTGTAACCAGATTGAGACATCTGAAATTTCGGCTAATTACATTAGTAAATAATACTGTTATTGATTCGCGTAATTACACCCTAAAGGTGTCCCATGTTCACCCTTCTGTTTCCCTATATTCTCATTTAACCACTTAAATACATACTAGTTTATGTAAGTCTCTTGAAAAGTAAAATTTAAGCTCGTCCCTCTTTGGCCGAGCTACTATGCATTACCAAGAGAAGCAATATGTGCAAGTACCTATAGTTATGGACCTACAGTCCAAGAAGTCTAACACCTATGTGCTTCTTCCATAAACAAGCAAATGTATTTTCTCGTCAAATTCATGTAAATTGCCTTACGTGCTTATACTCTATAAAATTTACAAGTCATATGGCTACACGGCATATCCAGTACAAGTGAAGTGACCAAATTATTAGTCTGAGTACATCCAATTATTTTTTAACTTTTATTATTTAACCCTCGATGAAATAAGCTTTACACTTCACAATCTTAATCAAACATTTAAATAAGCTTTTGTACATAAAGCTAATCGTTGTTTGCAACCACGTTGCGGTTTGCTCAAAAATAATATCCTCGATTCTTCGAATTTCATTCGGTATCTCATTGGGGCGTATATATCTCATATAGTTTTGTAAAGAAGTACAAGATGGAAGTACAAGATGGAAGTACAAGATGAAAGTACAAGATGGTGAACAATGACGTCGAAACCATCTAAGATATAGGTAAATACAGCCAAATTCATCTGAAAATGCTCTGAAATGTAATGTGCAAGATGACAAATATTTCGTAATTTGCCTCTTGTACCAATTCGACAAAAGAATACTCTTTTCGGGGTCTCGATCGCCAAGGCTATTTGTAAATAGCTAGCAAAGTAGTGCAATACTACGTAATAAGCAAAAGAAACAAACCCATTCATAAGAATATGACTTGAAACCGAGAAAAAGTCGGATATGAACCTGACAAATTGAAAACAAATTAATGAACGGACCATCTAATTAATTCCAGTTATATTAATTTAGGGTTTATTTCTAAATCTGAATACATCTCCAGATAATCAGTGGATTATAGAACCAAGAGTAGTCAGTTCATTTCAACAGTAGGGTAAAGCGTGTAAAATAGAGTGTATTCAAAACTTGTTATCCCAAAAAAATGTAGAGTTCCAAAGCTTTAAACTTTCAGACACAAAAGTTACAAATTTATTATCTGTCAAACACATATCCGTTGAATGCCAAACTAGTGCAGGTTTAACCGATTGTTTACTTTAAGCGGATTCGCAGACTGCAACAGCAAACTTCAGTCCGTTTTGTTAGGGTTTAATTTAAACGGATTCGTCAAGTGCAACAGCAAACCTCACACAATTCCCTTGGTGCAACCCTGCGACACACATAGGGCCATTATAGTCTACCAAAAATTACACCTAATTATATAAAGGTTCGATTTGCGTTAGTTGAAGAAAAAGCGCATTACAGCTTCAGGTCCGTGTTATATGCAACCATAATAGAAATGTTCCGTACTCTGGTTTGCAGTTTTTAATTCCTTAATTCTTACTCCGCTTCAGAAGAAGAACAAGAAACCATAATTATCATAAGACCAAGGCCAATGAAGCACACAAAGCAATACTTCATAATGTTGTAGTACAAATGATGATTATTCAATTATAGTAAACAAAACTTGCCTACACTAACAGGTGCCACATCCCGTTATTTCAAGTTCAAGAAAGGTTACCCCTTCTGCAGGTGAATTTAATTCCATGCAGAAGGGTTTCCAAAATAAAAATAAAAAAATACACAAACTCAGGTACTATGCATAACAGGTCTCAACTCCTATGAATGTGGAAGAAAAACGCACAGCCGATTCAAGTTCTGTGTTATATGCAATCGTGGTAAAGATGTTCTGTACTCTAGTTTGCAGTTCTTTATTTCTTAATTCTTATTCGCATTTGAAGGAAGCACAAGCACCCATATATATCAGAAGACTAATGACACTGATACACTTGGACAGCAATGCTTCGTAATCTTGCAGTGTAAGCGATGATCATCCAATTATAGCATAAATAAAACTCGTCTATACTAGCAGGTTTCATAGAAGGTCTGATGATTTCAAATTTGAACATATTAAGGTTCCCCCTTCTGCAGATGAATTTAATCCTTGCAGAAGGGTTCCAAAAATAACAAAAATACACAAACACACGTACACTATTCATAACAAGTCTTTCCAACTCCCATGAATATGGCTTGTGGAAGCCATACAAGGCTTGCAACATGAAAACTATAAATTAGAGTCCATATCCTCTCCAATTTTACTTGTTCATCATCACTCACAACACATTATGAGATTCTCTACTGTTCTTTATAGTTCAATTCTTGCTGCAGCTGTTCAAGCGGCAGATACTGAAACTGGCTGTCAATTTCCAGGCTCTCCTACTTCAGAGGGGTTTCTTGCAAATGTTTATCCATATAAGCTCAAGGACGATAAAACATTTACTGATTTGGCATATTATGTTAATGGATACAAAGCAAACCCTTTGCAAAAAACCATTGATGGTGTGGTAAACCCAAATTTCGACTGGAAAGCATCTGGAGCAACCAACGGTGAACTTTATGGCCAAGAAATTACAATGTCACACTTCACATTGGAGCTCACTGGCTACTACTTGGCTCCTGAAACTGGTACCTACACCCTTAATTTGAAAAAGATTGATGATGGTGCAGCTGTTTTCTTTGGTGCATCTAACTCTTTCTCCTGTGGATGTCAACATATTCCTCCTAAAGATCCACAGGAGCAGATTTTTGTTACAAAAAGCAGTGGTCATCCAGCAGCACATTCAGAAATACAAGTGTCCTTAGAAAAGGGTATTTATTATCCGATCAAGATCGTTTATGTGAATATTCAGACGGATGCAGCATTGGATGTTGAAATTACCACACCATCCAAGAAAACATCTCCTATTTCTGCTCAACAAGTACAAATTGACGATTCTGACAATTCCCAATGTTACCCAGCTACCACCACCCTCACTACTTACTGGACAGGAAAGAGTACTAGTTACACTACCATCTATCCAACTGATGCAGATGGAACTGAAACTGTTTCTGAATTTGATCCAACCCCAACTCCATCATCATCCACCACCACTTCATCTAACACCACTTCCTCATCCTCCACCCCATCCTCCTCCGCTCCTCCATCTACCATTATTCCATCTTCCAGTACTCCATCTTCCAGTGCTCCATCATCCTCGGCCCCTCCATCTACCATAGTTCCATCTTCCATCATCCCATCATCCTCGGCCCCTCCATCTACCATAGTTCCATCTTCCATCATCCCATCATCTTCCGCCTCTTCATCTTCTTTCTCAGGCAGTTCTACTCCTTGGAATAGAACCACTATAACTTCAACTACCTCAAAGACTGGATCATCTACTTCTTTGACCACGACCGTTATCCCACCAGCATCAGAGAGTACTGATACCACGTCTAACCCATCACCTCCTGGCGACATCACCACTATTACCACCTGGACCACTGATGGCGACATCACCACTCTTACTACATTTACCACCACTTGTCCAGACAACGGCGATAAGACTACCACTGTTATTCCAGACAACGGAGATAAGACTACCACTGTTATTCCAGACAACGGAGACGAGACCACTACTGTTATTCCAGACAACGGCGATAAAACCACTACTGTTATCCCAGACAACGGCGACAAGACCACTGTCATTCCAGACAATGGCGACAAGACCACTGTCATTCCAGACAATGGCGACAAGACCACTGATGTTCCAGACAATGGCGACAAGACCACCACTGTTATTCCAGACAATGGCGACAAGACTAACACCGATGTTCCAGATAACGGCGACAAGACTAACACCGATGTTCCAGACAACGGCGACAAGACCAACACTGATACCCCATGGTCAACCGGTGCTCCAATCCCAAGCCCTCAAACAACTGATAGTCCTTCTGAAGCTTCAAGTTCCTCGTCTGGATATGAACCTTCTGTTCCAGTCATTTCACCAGGATTGGCAGCATCAAGTAGAGCATTCTCATTCGCAGGAATAGTTGCCTCTATTCTTCTTCTCCTTTAGATTTAAAATTGACTTATTTGTCTACTTCTTCGGTTTTGTTTTATCTTTTTCTATGATTCTGTTTTCGAAGCATTTTTTCGTTATATATCTTCGGCCATTCGTTTAAATATTTTAAAATAATATATTATTATATCTTTCAAATAGTAGGTTCATTAGATTTTTGTGCTCAACTTTTTGATTTTGTTAGAATTATGAATTGCATGTAACACTGTACGAACCGTTTGATGAAACTAGCAATCCATTATTATCATATTTTTGTATCTTCAGATTCACTTATCTCTTGTAAATTAAAATAAGAAGGGCTGATCTAAATATATCGTCTCACTAATAAAAGACCAATTTGTAAATAATGGAGAGCCTAAGTAAGACAGTAGAATTAATCCTAAGACTAAGTCATGGGATTATTTCTTTAGGAATTGCTTTGAAATTCGCATTTAATAAAAACCTAATTCCTTCAGCCAATGACTCTAAATCCCTTAATCGATTTTTCCTCCAATGAGCATGAAACAGAAAATTCTTAGAAATCTGTATCGGTCAGGCTAAATTAATCATCCTCTGAACGTAATGTCGGACATTTGGATATTGTCAGGAACTTCAAGACTATACTTTGCCTCGTGAACCCCTATCTGTATTCTCCTTCCAATTTTAAACTTATGAAGTGTTACTATATTTGAAGCATTCACAAGCAAGATAGGTTCAAAATAATGAGCCTCTAACTACCGAATTCATCATTTTCAGAGTATACCTCCTATATTAGGCAACTCATGAAGGAGAGTTTGAAGTGGAATATGTGTAACCTTTTTGTTAAGTCAATGCTTAGTAAATATATTGAAAGCATTATCCAGCTTTACATAAAAGACAACAAAGATTATCATTCCGATTCATAAGAAGCCATAACATGAAGCTCCTTGTCATTCAAAGCATAGATTCTTTCTGCCATATCCCTTTCGTCAAACTAAGAATGGCTGCCTTTTTTTCCCACAACAATTTTTGGCAGATCGATCTCAGAAATAGTGGCAAAGAAAAATCAACCAGCTCAAATGGTCAGTGGAGAGTCAGAGAGCCATTTACTTGGTCAGAATGACCCCTAGTCATCACCAGTAGTTGTTTCGCTCAAATATAAAAGCACTGTATCTTTTTTGTATAAAAATACGCTATCTAAGGAAGAGACTGGGGATATTAAGCCCACTTCTTGATGAGACAATTGAACTCCTCCAAACCAACCGCCAGAGCTTTAGTAAGTATTATCTACCTTCCAATGAGAAAAATGATCTTAAGTGGTCTTGATGGTTTATTTTGTGCTGTAATTTCTCCCTCGTTATCTCTTCTTCTGTATGATCCTATCGGATCTAGTTCCCTCAATATTGAAGTATTGTATACTGCAACAAATTTCATGTGCGTGAGTATACACTCATTTGACCTTTAATTCAAATGTATCATCACAAATATTCAAACCAAGTATGAATTCTTGGTCATTAACTTTAAGTCCTTTTGAATTGATTGGTTGAGAATTAATTCCAATGGTATGAATCAATTGTAAGAAGACTGTTATAGTTATTATTTGGAGAATACGTTCGACTTTATCTCTATATCCAATAACTTGAATCTTCGTACTGTGTCGAAATATCAGATCTGAAACGGGGAACTTGACGATTTGAATCATCAGACTCAAAGTAGTTTAGAACGTATATGCACTATTTATAGTGAAAGAATTCTTCACAGGAAATCTTGAAGAATAATCTACAATACTAGTATGATGTCTGACACCTTAAAAAAGATGGAAGTATCCTCCAAACTGGTCTTACTTTGAACGAGATAAACATAGATTTCTGGATTAGCAAGTATTAAGCTCTACCAACATTTCAACCTACAAAATAAATACATTGCAGTTAATTCAAACACCATCTTTTCGCTTTTACTTTAACTTTAGCACACGTTTCTAGGGTCATTTATGTGAATTATACTAAAGGTATACCTCTAAAATATTTAATACTGGACAAAGAAGGCCAAGCTCCATTACCGATCATTGGGTTTAGGCATTCCCAACTTGTGTTTTTTTGAAATTGTTTAAAAGTCACAGTAATAATAAGAAAACCCTGATTGCAACAGTATGCGAAGTAAATGAACCCAAACTGAAGCACAATTCACCTGCAACAAGAGCCCAAGGCAATGTAAAATTTAATGAAAAACTACATACCTTATCACGAAGAGGCATAAAAATGGCTTCAGTCACAAATATCAACCACCATATAATTTAGGGTTACGTTGTGCACTTCAATTAATTAATTATGTACTAAATCGTGCTTGAGTTTTTTTTGAAAAACATATGAATATGAATATATCCTATCAAGTTTTAAAAGAAGATATATGAAACAAAATTGAAGACTGAGTACTCAAATCTTACTTAGGAAATACACTACACCATACTGTGCCCTACACAAAACAGATAAAAGCGAAACCTGTTCCCACGGGAATTGTCCAGAATAAACGAAGATATTTTTGGCTTATTATTTCTCAATTATAATCTTTCTCTTGAATTAACTTTTATAATATCGAGGTTTAATGTTTTAATATAAAAATATTTAACTTTAAATCGATTTTTTAACTCGATCCAATGACGAGAAATGCTGCGTTAATTTCCCTTTTAGGTTCTATTATATACAGGAAAGCCAAACAGAATTGAATAATCATAAAATTATAAAATAAGGTAATTAATGTAGAGCTTAAATTGAACTCTACCTTGATAAATTATTTGCTCTGTTATACTGAAAAGTGCTTAATCAACTCCCCCTCAAAGCAAAATTGAAAGTGTAGATTTCCTTAATCGTGATTTATGACTAGAATACACCAATTCCAAAATTATTTAGATTAACTTGCCAAAGCAGTCTAACCAAGATGGATGGGAGGGTAGCCGCTTTTCGATCCAGCTAGTAAAAGAAGCTTGTGTGGTTCGAAATGGAATACTCCCTCTTTCCTGCCAATTATGCTTGGTAGCTGAACATTTTCTGCTGGATAAACTTGAAGCAAGCTAATTTTATTATTCTCTCAGTAATCTTCATGGTCGCCTTCAAAGCTAGAATACTCTAAGGGCTCCCAGAAAAATCACCAACCATGGAATTATAAGCATACATAGAGTAAATTCCTCCTGATTTGTGTGTAAAATCTCATCCCTCTTGTCACTGTCAGGTTCCTTTCATATATTTCCGGTTACCAACTAATTCAAATGGTTAAACAAGTAAAAAAAGATTCTGCAAAGTTCCCAAGCATTGAGTTAATAAATACCGTCACGCTAAATTCACCGAATTTCTCTGATACCTCCACTGACATTACTAAGGGGATCACATGAAGTTCACAAAGGACTACCTCCGTAACTGGATCCTCAAACAGGATTACACTACAGTTTAATGTTAATACGACAGTTCATGATTAAAAAAAGACTGTTTTTGTACGTTCTTCCCGTAAAATGTCATCCCACTCACGTTACACAGCCACAGCAGAATGCAACAGCCCTATTCACTTAATTAGACTAATCCTTGCTCCAAGTAAACTACCATACTGGCAGCCAATGACAAACTACCCAATAGGAACTCATATAGGTCATGTGAACATGTCTACCAAATACTCTATCTACAACCTACACGAATAACGCCTAAACGATTAGATTTGAAAAATCGAAACAAATGTGGCCAATGACAGAAATTTGCAGCATTGCGGAAAATATATAAATGAAATGTTCTGATTGGTATCACATTTTTACGTTTATGGGTATCGCTGCTGCAATATGTAACCAAGCATCTGGATAATACGATTTATGAACGGTAGTAGATCCGGGAACGGACTCTCAAGAAGTTTCACGATTTTTGTTTTCATGACAAAAAACCCCGAATGGGGTCATTAAAAGGTTTATCGCCTGATACCCATATTGTTCCACGAGTTCCAATCGAAACAAGGGATAGTGTTTGCCATGGTACCTGAAGGTACCCGATACACAACTAATGCACAAGAGTTATCGCTATAACATCCTTATATCCAATGACTGTGCATGTTAATTTAGTTCGTAAATGCACGTATAACATCTTTATTACATACACCTTTTTTTATTTAAAACACTGAGCTCATACTACAGATGACTTTTCTACTTGATACACTGAGCTCCTACTACTTTTTCCTGTGCATGAAACATATAGATTATTCGTTTCTAAAGTTTACCTAAAACATACATACATATGCGCTTACATTTAAGATCATACAGCAGGGTCCCTCATCGCTACCTCTATATATACTTATTTAGTATTTCCACTGAACAACTAATCTAAGACCTATAAACAATGCATTGGTAATCTAATGGTTTTTGTTTTTTGTAATTACTCCTAATTTAGATTTTACATTATTTAGGCCTATAACTCAAGAATTTCATGCTGATGGAGTTACTAAAGCAAGATTTCTGGTTGAATTTCTTTATATATCCCGTCAATAGGCATGGTGATATCAGGTTATGAATGTAATCAAGTATCTTATTCTATGAAACATGTGTGTTGTGAACCTTGAATTTGAAGGGTGAAAATTTAATGTGAGATTTAACACTGGTATTTCAATTCCTGACGATAAGCTCAGCTTTTGTTACAGCATTACCTGGTCAGATACTTAAAGTGGATTATTCAACTGTGACGTTTCATCAAGAGACAAGGCTATTTTAATATATACTATAATTAACTGGAATGTAAGAATATTGCACACCCTTCTTTACCCAGCAATGACTTCTTCTATATGCTAAAATTGAAGTTATCGTCTTAGACTTTTAAATTTTCTGTAAGAGATACTCGATTATTCTCCTCCCATTTGTGGAAAACTAGGATATCTTCTACTGTAGGACACTAACTCTCTAAATGCTCCTTCGTAAACTCTGTTCTACTTTATTTAATTTTTTAAAACAATCCGTTAGTATCAGAAAATACATTATAATATAAAATAAGCCCCCTAAATACTGCTATGTTGGCTGCTCCGAGGAATATAGGTGCTGGTATCCAAAAGATCTGAGGGGATTGGAACTTGTCTTTTTTTTCTGAAACTCTAGCACTAACACTATTCAAGTCTAGAGCACTATTGTAGTCAAATGGAAATAAAGTAGATTTGACGGACTAACAAAATGATAGGAGCTACCAATAGTTTTCAAAGTCGAGATTAGACGTTATGCTTCTACTATAACTTTAATGAGCATTACCTGATATAAGGGAACAGAGTGTAGTATAAATTGTACGAATTCCAGCTCAGGCGTTTAACCTAAAACTAATTTGATATTTGGTATAAAAGGAAGTATTTTAAACGGCTTAAAATACCCCAAACTGAATCGAGTCTTGTGGAAGCTAATTATCATATATTTTTGACCAAACCATTTACAACTTTTGATAGTTAGACCACTTCAAGACCCTGAAGATCAGCTATGAATGTTTGAAATACCAGAGCTAAATTCTAGTTGTTGAGATTGTAATAAACATCAAACAACTGATCTTAATGGTTTTGACGTTAGCCTGCCCAAATAGTAACTCCTCGGTCATGGGTCCCCATACTCCCTTTCCATAAGTTACTTAGTCAGACAAATATATACCACTATACACGCCTATTTACTCTCTAAAATAGCCTAGCAAACTTCACGTAGTAATTGTTCGAACCTAGAGGGTGATAGTATATTGGATTAATTCAGTATCCATGGATACCTGCTTAATAGTGCCTCTATTATGGTGCTAATATACACTTCCTCTACTATATATAAGATGAATTACTTCAAATCTCTACTCTACGAACCATAAATATGGTGATAATTGGAATTTAAATATTCCAATTCAGTATACGTATACCAAACCTACACTCAGACTGGAACATAGTTTGAAGCGTACTATCTATTTAATCTGCACTTGGCCGGTATCTGTGCACATCTCAGATCAGCACTATCTCCATCTACAGGTATCCTCCGATCTACTCTATAATATAGGACCGGTGATTTAGACTCTGTTAAGAGTTCCTATATATTAGTGTTTAGTTCAATATTATCGTTCAATTAATTGCCGTGATCATCTACTTGGTTCGGATTAGAATATATTTCCAACACGAGGTGAGCAACTGCGAGTTCTTGATCTTACTTAGCTAGTTGTATATACAGTGTAAAATATTCAAAATCAAATGAGGTATTCTCGAATTTAGTGCTCAAAAATGCTCCGCAAAAAATCAAATTGAAGAAGCGAGAAATCAAGTAAGGAGTTGTGTGTTTGTTGAGAGAACAGAAGAAGCACGTAATCAATATAGCAAGTGCACCATCAGTTCCTTGCCACTGCTCTTTGACGTTTGAATTGTGACTTTCCATTACAATTGAGGAAAGAGCATCTAGTTGCTCCATCCTTCAGCCATTCAAAACATTCAGGTCATTCAAAACATTAAAGCTATTGAAATCATTGGAAACATCGAAATCATTCAAGCCATTCTTCAACTGTGCTATAGAATAGATACACAAGAAAAATTTCAAAACTCCCACTTTCACGTTCAGTTCTAGTAGAGGTAATTAACAGGTATACCAAACCAAGAGTGCTTACATATCCAGAACACTGTTTTGCTTTCCCGATATCAATCCCGAAGCTGAAACATTCACTAACTACATACGAATTTGCCATTAAACCACTTTTTCAGCTGTCATGAACTTCCCCCCAGACCTCATAGGTCGGATCTTCTTCTATATGCCGCCCGCACAGGCTGCCGACCTTGTGGAGTGTACCAACCACCCGCTCCGTGAGTACGCCCTCGACCGCATCTACCATACCATCAGTGTGACGGAAGATGGAGTTCCGTACCTGTTCACCAAAAACACAACGGAGGTGTACATCAACTACCTTCGTACCTTTATGCAGAAGTACAAGGGCGAATGCCATACACTCCGAATAACGTCTCTCCCCATCCTCCGCTTGCTCTCTGGGTCCTCTGTAGCTCTGCGCTTCAGCCGAATCGAGTATCGTGAAAAGTCTATTGTAGACGAGCTGTACAACCCACTGGACATCAAGTTTATTGAGGAGAACGCTGTCTGGTGTGATATCCCATTTGATTCGCACGGCTCGCCGCCAAAAAACACCAGGAGTATCACTTTGTTATCAGATTGTAACTCCATCAAACTCCCTCCCTCCGTTGTGTCTATTCTGACCCCCATGATCGTTAAGTTCCCGCCGTTCCTTCGCAACTTAACCATAGATGCAAGAAACAGCGTGGATCTCAAAAAGCTCCCTAAAACTCTCGTCTACTTGAAGGTTCGCGGGGTCATAAGGAAAAAGCCGCACTCACAGAAGCACGATTTGTCCTACTTGACCAACCTAAAGCACTTAAACCTTATCTACACCGTATGGAACCGCTTCGTGTTGCCAAAAAACCTCAGTACCCTTTCGCTTGAGAAACTCACTGTGTTCTCGTTTGAGTCGCTAGATGGATTGACCAATCTTGTCGAGTTGAAGCTCCTCAAATGCAGCGTCTCCCTTGAAGCCCTTGCGTACAAGTTCCCGCACACTTTGAGGTCTATCACTATGTATGTACATAACACCAAACCGTATATCCAGGAATTCCCCTTCCAGGCCGGCCGCAAATACAACTTCCGTGATACGGCGGACCGCCATTTTAGGTTTAGCCCTGTTTTCCCCGTAAAACTCGTTCTGCTTAGGCTACTGTGGGTCGGAGAGAACTCTATTTTTGACGATCCTGAAAAGAAAGAACAAAATGGTGTCTTGGACGTGTCGTGTCTCGATTTGCCGTATTTGAAGGAGTTGGAGCTCACCGGTTTTACAGCCTTCTATTCTAAGAATACTGCGTACAATAATGGAACCTTAACTCCCATGGTGCCTCTCTCGCCTGTTTTGGAGTCGCTAACCATTAAAATGGACCTCTTGGCGGATGCGGTCAAGCGCAAACTTGAGCAGGAGTTTACTCCCTGCTTGGGAACCTTCAAGTTGCTGCACACCATCAGAAGCATTGAAGTGGACAAAATGTTTCAATTCAACAAGTCACTTCCGGATTCAATATCCGAAGTTAGTGTAACTTCTGAAAAAGAAGAGTTCGACGTGTTGTCCTTTCCCAATTTGGTCAAGTACCTGAGGGAACTTTACTTAGAAGAAACCACTCGGTACCCCCTTGAAAACTTTTCTGGGCTTGAGTATTCTGGTGGTCCTATTCCAATAATGAAAGTACGGTTAGAACGGAAAGTTGACAAACCAAAGGCCGCCTACTTCGACCGTCCTGACTTTTATGCTCTCGTTTACAATTTAGCTGGTGTGAAACCTTGCAACTACCCAGGTAGAAGCAAGTTGGTCGCAATTTTTAGGGATGAGAGTTTGAACCCTGTCGACTCCGACCTCGAAATCAAGTCGATAAGACTTCTGAATTATTTTGGCAATTATTATATTTTTGAAAGTCCTGATGAGTATTCATATGTTATCATTTTCAATGATTCTCGCACAGAAATGTACGAAGCGGACCATCCTTTGACTACAAATATTACCTTCAAGGGGCTTGAAACCCCGCATCCATTTATTACTAAGTCGACTTTCTATGATTTTGATGGAAGAGTAATTGATTAATGACGTTTGAAATGACTATGTAACAATAGGCGGTATGTAAACAGCTAATTTTAATTTTATAGTACAATGAAGCTTATATCGAGACACTGTTTTGGATCTTGGCTACTGTATGATCAAGACATCTCCAATTGAGTGATCTTATATATAATATTGAAATCGAGGATTTTATGATTCGTACTTGGTTATTCCAGTTGATCTAGCCGACACTGCTCGAAATATACGTAACAGGTGAACTGACAGTCTTAATTTTTCTAGGGTGTCATTTTCTGGGACTTCACTACATTTCACAGCTTATTGATGATGAAGAGTAATTGGTTTTTACATGGATAATTTCACCAACATATTAATCTATTCTATAGTTTGTTTTTTTTAACTCAATGATATTGTTAGATTACTGGCTTCCTACTCCTAATTGGGCTTGCTCCTATAAATAGGTTAATCCCTTTTTCTGTAGCTTACATAACAGGTGAAATATATAATATATCCACGCCCATTGACCAACGGTCCAAGAAAGCCCAACTCTTCCTCCAATATATCCTCTTATACTGTAATAATACTAGAAGCATCCAGCAGTATGTATTCTCAAGTGAAGTTAAAATGTACTTATTAGGATGGATTTTTACGTTTTAGAGTTGTTAAATATTTTTTTATTATCTGTTCTACGTACATATTATTATGCATAATAGAGATTCACTTTGTGGTGTTGATGATATTCCCTATGTATGAAACCTTTCCCCCTGACATGTCAGTTTACCAAGTTGATTTTGGTAAGAGAATGTGTTTGCATCCAGTGTTAAATCTGTCTTAACAATAGCATATATCTATACACAGCCCAATCAGATTAACTGGTCGCTTCTAGCAAGAACTTGGCTGCCTCCATCAGCAGACTCGATTCGTCGGAGGTTCGAACCCGCGCCATCAAAAAACAAATCACAAACCAAAATCAAACAATCACTAAACAAACTTCAAACAAACCACACTCTACCTATCTACACTCAACCAAACATCAAACACCCCCCACAGCCCATACCTCATGTCGCATCCAATACAACCGGAGAACTTTGCATTCCCTCAGAAACGAACAGAACCCTCTACAGATCCTCCCGCCAAACGAAGACACTCCATGAACGTGTCCAGCATCCCTTTCAAAACCAAGTCCAACATCCCAACCAGAGATGACCTCTCAGTGTACATGAGCTTGCGGGGACGCTTGGAAAAGCCTACCAGGCCGGAAAAGACGCCCACCCGCTTGTCCCTGTTGAAAATCTCCCATATGGACCCAAGACACCGAAGACAGTCATCGCTTCCTCAGGCTCAAATCAACCAGATGAGCCAGATAAGTCAAATAGGCCAGGCCAAACAAACGAATCCTCTACATCATGCACAACCTTCTACTCCCCCTCTCTCCGCAGCCACCCTTAAGGACAAAATACAGGACCTCAACGAAGAAATCAGCACCATTCTCCGTGAACAGGCCAAGGTCAAGAACTCCTCCTCCGATCTCTCTATCCAAACTACCACGCAACAGCGTGTTCTAGCGCGCGAGCTCGACAAGTTCAAGCGAGACCGCGTGCACAAGGAGCAAGTACTCCATCTCCAGGTCCAGGATCTCCAGCTCAAACTCCAGGACGACCTTAACGAGTTGCGATTCAACTTGACCAGAGAGGTGGAGAACGCAGACAAGTTCCGTAACGAGCAAGGCCATGCAGAGATAGCAAGGCTCCAGAAGGAACTTGCCCTGCTAGAAGAAGCACAAGAGCAGACACGCGACGCCCGCGCCGAGGCGCTCAGGAAGGAAGCCGATTCCTTGAACAAGGACTTGGAGCAGTACGTGCAGACCAAAGAAAAAGAAACAGACTCGCTTCTTGCAGAATACGAGACCGCGGAGAAGGCTCTTGCTGTACTCACGTCGTCCATTACTGCCGCAGAAGCGGCCACATCCGCTCTCACCACCGCAAACTCCGAGATTGCCCAGCAGATCAAGAGCATCGAGTCCTCGCTCAGTGACACGTCCCGCCAGGCGCGTTTCTGCGAACTCGAGCTGGTGACGGAGGCCCTTTCTGCAGCGCAGGAAGAGGAAGCATCTGCTTCGGCTATTCTTGCTGAAACCATGTCCCAGATGGACACCGTCTCTGTCAAGTTCCACAAGTCTGATCTTCTCCGCAGAACCTTGGAGAACTCAATTATGGAACTTGAGGGGAGAACACGCGTGTTTGCGATCTGCTCAGAGGAACAGGCCCGGCTCGCCAGCGTTACTCCACACAAACGCTTTTCATCAGACATTTCAGCTATAGAAGTAGCCCGTGAAGCGGAACTCTTTGTGAACGGTGTATTCCGCGGTCTGGGAAGCACTGTAGTGGAGCTTTTAGGAGTGTTTTCTGGAGAGTTTGTGATAGACTTGATGGTGGCGATCTACGCTAATCTTCGTAGGAGGAAGCCTGAATGCAAATTGACCTACCAGTTGGTGCGTGTGGCAGGAGACAAGCAGGACCTTCTCAACGGAAACTCTGTATTGGAGGACGAGGGTGCTGCTCAAGAAATGATTTTGGACGGAGACAGCGAGTTTCGTGGAATAATGGAGGCGATTCAGCGCAAAGGCGATGAGGTGGACCTTATTAACATAGATCAGGGCGCAAAAGTGGTGGTGTATAATTCCAAAGTTGGACGGAGAGAGGGGCGCAAATTGGTGCTTGCGCGAGGCGAGGCTGTGGCAAGACTAGAAGAGTTTTAAGGCAGTAAGAGTGGGTGGAGTGGAATGACTGTTTGAGGTATATGAGTACTGACTTTTCTGAGCGGAGTTTCTTGAAGAATCCTCGAAAATGACTGAATATATATAACTTCAGAACCAGATGTTGGTGTTTAGAGTTTCCGAAGTCTATGCTCACTAGCTAAGACTTTTTCCAAATACTGTTTGCTTTCCAGTTACCTCAGATAGTATAAATTTATTCACAACTCCGTGAAAAGTACAAATCTCCGATTTACCTCATTTAATTTACAGCCATACATCATAACAGGTTAGAAAAATATATCCACTCCACTCCCACAAAAAATTTATCCCGACACAGATCTTACAAAGTATTTATGATGACACAGTGATGATACCCATTCCATCTAGCATGGAAAAAAAAATATAAACAGAATAGAGTACCTTTGATTATATCCAAGTGTAGACAACTATCATAAATGCCTTAATGTATTTAAGAAGGAAATTTACAACTCGTTTGTAACGACATCACTCGAATTGGACATACATGAACAATTTGATCTGAATATCTGGTTATTTTAGAACACGTTTAGTACCCAAACGCTATAGATCCTGTAAATTCGTTTCTGAGTAAGGGTCTACCTGAATTACCTAAAGCTCATAGTTTACATATTCTCAACTGCTTATGTTCTAGTAAAATCCATGAAGGTTAAAACAACTTTATACCCAGTTAGGGGAAGCCTTTACCGGTAGATAGTATTTGTTTATCCTAAATTCCGTAGTTTCTGTCGAGCGATTTGTACTTCCCCTCCATAGGGTGTTATAGCAAGTAGACTGTACGTCAGCTATCAATATCATTTATTAAACCTGCCTTGCTCAATCTGCCTAATCATGAAACCCACTAAGCTTATTTGAAATAACATCTTCTTCTACTTATCTTTTCAAGAGTATGAATTGGTTTATTCGTTCAAACCTTCAACACTTTCCAGGATGCTTAAAAGGTTTGTTTGTAAAATACCGCAAAATTGATTACGTTTGGAGAATTTTATTGACGTAATACTTAAACATACAACGTACTCTACCGTAGAAGGACTCTAGAAGGGACGGGAAACAATCACAAAGACTGGATGATAGTTTTCTTCACAGTTTCAACTTACAGGTATATACTGGAAGTTCATGTAGGCAATACATATGTCATTGTAACTAAATTGAGTGGGTTAGATCGTTTAATTCCAAAACCAGTGTGACCACTTTGATAGAATACATAGCAAAAGATTATTCCTCAGCTGGTAGGATTCTATTTATTTGGGTTTTGCTCAATAGTGTCCCTGCTGTTCAGAAGTTAAAGATGGTTCAGTTGATTTGCTGTTCATGAAAGACACTCTGACAGTTAGTTTCAATAGTAGTTCATTTTCTTTTTGGCTTCCAGTGTCAGTGAAGAGCCTCGCATTCGAGAACGTTGTTTATTTACATCAGAGTTTCTGTAACTACGTTGAGAAACTTAATTTTTTATGTAATTATCATCATTGGGAGTTTCACAGGTATAGTAGATATCATGAGACTATTAAGCCGAATACAAATATGGCTCTAGAAAAATCACCATGTATAGCACTTGAGAACTCAAAGATACACAATAAGAAAATTGGCCTTGAGGAAGGATATTTCACCACTCATTTAAAGTCCGTGCGCTTTATTGGTATCATATGGAGTCTAAATAAGTTTAAGCTTCCCCAATGTATTGGGATACTTTGTATTCATTTTTATGCATCGTGGCTCTCGATGTTGATCATCAGTACTCTACTATGTTATGAAGATTGACCTTTAAAATGATTCTGTCGCTCTATAGTAGAAATTTACCGAACCTTGGCAAAATCAGTCGACCCTTCGACTTTTAGAAAGTTTAGAAGTATTGAAAGTACTATGTATTTACTCATTTGTGGCTTAATTCGGCTTCCAAATATTGTTCTTGTTACTTTCTGCACTAATCTTTCAATCGTATGAATCTCAGATCAGATTTATGAGAGTGAAGAATGAAACTATGAAAATGCTTTAATAAAAATCCCGTGTTCATATCTGAGCACATAGGAATATTACAGTTCAAGAATCATTGCCACTGAAGTTATTTAATACAGCTTGACAAAATTCATTCTGTGAAAAGTAAAGTGTACATTGATTTTCGAAACAACAAGAGCGGCGACCACGAAATCCCGCTAACGTTTCTTACATGATAATATAACCAAGCATCTAACATCCTTTGAAAATTTTGGAAATTAGTGAAATTGTAGAATCTGGGATTATTGTAGAACTAGTTTTTGATTTAGAAAAGTGTGTTCTTCACGTGAGGAAAGTTGAAAATAGGCTCTATACTAAATGTTCTAACAGGAGGTCTTTAAAATAGGTTTGTGAAGTTATAGTCGAATTTAAATCCGTTATATTTATGAATTGTTGTAAAATCGTGGAGTTTGGTAAAGAAATGATTTAAGAAGCTCCCCCGTGGCTCTTCGTTGTCATTCCAAGCCTAGTTCATTTTGGAACACCTATTTTTTTGGGTCACTTTAATCTATTTATATGTAGAAATTAAGGTTTGAAGAAAAAGGTAAATACAATTATTACTGAATTAAACTGAGGGGGTGGGTGATAAGACTAATGAACATGTGAAGATCATGGAATGCAGATGTATAGAATAAGTATAACGTTTAAGTTGATTTTGTACTTCTGGCTATGGCCGCAATTTTCCAGAAATGGATCGGTGACTCTTAACCCTTTTATGATAAAGCCTGCTTGTACTCTAATTATTAACAAATGTTGGTCGTAAGGGAATTTATTGATATTATTACATACTCATCAGTAAGGGAAGGCTTATTAAAAAGTCCCGATGGTACAAAGATTTGCTTAAACCGCAAAGTCATTAATATAGCTTAATTGAGCATTGCTCCCATACTGATTAACTTTCACACAAAATGCATGATGGGTCAGTTGCTTCTGCTTTGTATTTGTCAGATTTACCAGATTGACCAGATTTGAACCTTTTAGGAAGGTTGTATTCAAACAGGTTGCATCCAACAAATCATGTTTCTCAAAACTCTTTAAATTACAGATTTAGAAAAGCACTACTTGCCCACGCAGCACAGAATCAGCATCAATTAAAGCGTTGATAGGAAGGTCGTTGGTCATGTACGCATGATGTGGCCTTGTACTTTTTTTCCATGGACCAATAAAATTGATAGTAGAGGAAAACGAAGGCCGCCAATACTTGCAAAACCTTCAAATACCAGCCCTCTTTCTGCAATGCACACTTGTTTCCACACATCAACATTTCAACTGAACCTTTCCCATCCCTCCCTCGTGTGGAGTTTCTGTGTATGTGTTCAATGTGCAGGCTGAATGACCACAACCAGCAAACCCATCAATTTTTTTAGCTACTCTAGGAGTAGAGTGTAGATATCACTAACTAGTTTTATTAATGATTACTATATTAAAAAATTACTATTACTACAACAATTATAGTACATTCTAATTATATAAAAATAATATATTCTGTGTATGAGCTATCCTGAAATTACTTATTCACAACATTCGAGTCCAAAAAAGGATCTCAAACCACTCATTGTAGAACATGCACGCAGGATTGTTCCTTGTAAATTATTCCTTCGTCTATCTTATTATCCATCTTATTCATCTCCTCGCACTGAATTGAAGAAACTTTAACAAACAAAACACCCCTTGCAACGACCTGCACCGCACAATACAACCAGTAACTCCTATCAATCTTAAAAACCAGCCACAAAACCCTGCTACTATCCAGCACTCTTTGGTGTCTTTAAACCCTCCTTCTTGGCCGGTTCTTCCTCTCGTTTCTTACACCAGCAATATGGACTTCAGTTCACTCCCCGCAGAGTTAGTCTACCAGGTCATCAAACACCTCCCCCGTGTTTATCTCGCACACCTTATCGACCACCGGACCGAGCTAGGAAGACAAGCCTTCCGGTTCTACTACTCTAGGGTGGTCATTTTGGATAGCAAAACTGTGGATATCTCCCGCCGTGAATCCCCCAATCTCCGTAGACCCAATGCCGCCCTTAAGCACTCGGACGTGCCAGAATTCACTTTACTCAGCTGGTTCGAGCTTCTGATGGGCGATATGCTCTACCAACCCGATGTCATCCGCTTCAACAACGCTCAGGACTTGGTCACTCTATACAAACGGGCCCCGGAGTTGTTGATGAGAAAGACAAGCAGAATTGAAGCTGTTCTTTGTTTCACGGAAACCACTCCATTCCGGCTCTTGGAAGACCTTCAAAAGCTCCCCTTTACTGTTTCCTACGAATTGAGTGGCCACTTTCCAGAAGAGGCACTCGATCTTAGCTTGACTAGACTCACCGCTAAAAATATGGACTTTAATGATGACTTCCCTAACTTGGCTACTCTACACAGATTGTCTACTCTAAAACTAGCAAGATCTAATGTATTTGCCCTGCTGTTCCCACAAACACTTAGAACCGTTTATCTCGAAGAAGTGTCCATTGATTACACCCGTGTCTCTTTCCCTCGCTTAGAAGAGTTGCATGTCAGTCATTTGATGTCAGGCAATCTTGATCTCTCCAGCTTAACTGTATCAAAATTGTACTTGTCCTGTATTCCTTCCAACACTTTCATGGCCCAGATCAACTTGGCATCCATGAATGATATCAAGTTCCCTAGTGAAATGCAACTCCTTGAAGTGCACTCGTGCCCTAGTTTGACCAGTTTGGAAGGGTTGTCTGCCGCCCACTCTTTGGATCGTTTCGAAATCTCCGAATGCTTCCGTATCAACAAACTAGAATTCCCATCCCGTTTAAAGCACGTCTCACTTGATTCCGTTGGAACGTATACCCCTTTGCATAGAGAGCAACCCCCATTGTTCGACTTTACTCTCCTCCCAGAACTTTTATCCTTCAGTGCTCTGAACGTTCCTAATTTCACCTTTAACACACTGATGCTCTCACTGTCTTTGGAAGACCTCGTTTTGAGAAACTGCAACCTAAACTTAGACTCTGTAACATTACCTGCTGGTCTCAAACGAGTGACTTTGGAAGAAATCGCTGAGTTGGACTTTTCGAGAATGCAATGGCCTCCGGAGTTAGTGCAACTCACGTTGAATGACATTAATTTGTACGATTGCGGGAACATCTCGAATTTGTCTAAACTAGAGGTTTTGGACCTCAGTGAGAATAGAATACAGGAATTCATTCCTAATCGGTACCCTCGTAACATTATCGAGCTCAATCTAAACAGAAACGAGCTTCGCAACCTTCTGGACTTATCCCAATTTAATTCACTTCAGTTCTTTAATTATGCATCTATTATTGGAGCCAGTATTGTCCCAACCTTTTCCACCGTCCAAGCAATGAAATTCGAATGCAAAACACCAGAAGAGTTGCAAAAGTGTACATTTCCTGCTGGACTACAGGACCTCAAAGTGGTCACAAAATTCCCGTTGCCTGACTCTAAACTCCTCACAGACAGACTACCAACCAATTTAAAGAAGTTGAGTTTGAAGTTGGTTCCCAACGGGAAAATTGTTGAGTTGAAGCTCCCTAACTTGCAGGTGATCGACATTCTTCCTGTTTATGGTAATAGACAACGTGTTTCTCAGCGTTACTCTTTTACTCAATGTGATAGTTTGCAAGTTGTCAAGATGTCTGCACCAATTGGAGTTTTCGATTGGGACATGTTTCCAGAGAGCATTATCGAAATCACAGCAGCTAGCTGTGGTATTACTTCTATCCAGGGCGATCCTACTAGATTACGGAATCTTACTGACCTAAACCTTGGATCTAACCGTTTAGGTGCCTGGATAAAGGAGACACCATTCAATATCCCTCCGGAATTAAAGACTTTGGATTTGAAAGGTAACCTCATTAATGATATCAGAGGCATTTTAATTAGTAAACTTAGGGTCATCGGTTTAGAAAAGAATTCCGTTTCCCTCGAAAGTGTTTACAGACTCTGTGATGAAATGAAACAAGCCAAAAATACCAAATTCCCTGCCGTCTATTGTACTAGGTGGCTAAATGAGGAAGGTCCAATGTTGGTTTCAGACGGAAGGGAAGATGTTTTGGTTTTGAGAGCAAAATAAAAAGTTTCTTGGACTTTTTACCTTCTTGAACTCTTGTTCGAAATGTTTGCAAAGTCTGCAATTCGAACGATGAGAAAGATATGAAAATAAACTAATAAAAGTCTAGCAGCTCTAAATCCATTCATAGAATTGGATGTGGAGGGAAGACTTCACCATTGGAAAATTTATAGAACATTATCCTATTACGGATACTAATATTAATAGTTAATTTAACATCAATTGTATAATATATGATCTAATGTAAACAATAATAGTTAAATAGAGAGAGATTCTAGTGTACAAAATTGATTTTTCTTTACTAAACTCTATTATTTCAAATTCTATATATTTGTTTAAATTTTATACATTTATTTGTATACTGCTGTTGATCTGAGAATCCAATACTTAAGATAAGCGTTAATGCACTCTTTTGGACTACAAGAAATACACTAGGGAAGCCAGGAAGATATACTACTCAACAAAAATATCAAATCCAGGCCCCAGGTTGTTTATTCCAGTCGGTCACTATTGGTTTAAAGTAGAACTGATGGACTACTAATTCTCCACAGTAGGGAATTCTCTGATCTCGCTAGTAAAACTCTATAAAAATCATCAAAGTGCTAAAATTCAATAAAGGCAACATTTATAACAGCACAAATTGGTCGGAATCCTGGAAACGGCGAGCCACCAGTACCATGTCATCGTATACTATTCACACACTCTCAATACCTAATTTATAATTGATTTCAACAATTGATCAATCAAACTACAAAACCGCTCTTCCCCTCCTGTTTCTACACCACATCTACAAAGATCTGGTGAACATACCAAACTTACCCAGCGAATTCTGACAACTTATATTCCTCAAGCCACGAGATTTTCAAGGCATCACACAACAACCATACTTCGACAACCAGCCTTTATCTTGCACTATGGGAGATTAAGATATTCTATAATTATTGAATGCAACAATAGATCTGGTTAAATTGGAGATGTGTTTATATGTTGTAAACTCAGATACCCTAACTTCTCTAAATATCTTCTGTTCTTCAAATTAGAAGCTGAATAATAACTCAAAATAAGTACGTATAGTTGAAGAGGCGATGAATCACTATTTAGTATAGTTTCAAATGTACATTCAAGTGGCACAATTTTTAGAGACTCAAAAGGGTATTTTACAAGCAATACCGATACACAGTTGCTTCAGAACTCGATGATAAGGAATAATACACATAAAACTTAAATGAGAAGGCATCAGAGTATTGAAGGTTTGAAATATATCATAAGCTCTCTAATATTGATGTCTGGGTGGAAAAGAAAATTATGATCAAACTGTAACCACCAAAGACTGTAATTCATTGACTTGGGAAAATGTGACTAACTAACATTCAATGGGGAGGTTTTCCCGAAGGAGTTTTATCTGATGGAATTTGAAGACCGAGAAATAGACCGTATGGGAAGGGACCCTAAAGATTTGGGAAATTACAATCTGAGAAGTTTCTATGTAGACAAGCTTGGTAGTTGTTCTTCACGCCAAACTTTGCCTACTTTAAATTGTATCTCAATTTTAATTAACTTTTGAATACTGAAACACAACAAATGCTATAGAACCAGTCCATTGGACTCTATTCAATTTATCATAGAGATGTTTCTTCATACCTTTCTCTCTGATCTTTCCGCGTAATCTGGCTTCTGATGATATCTTTCACCTTATCAGATTCCTGGGAACTAACCTAAAGTTTTCCAAATCCTTGAACACCAAAGGCATGTATATTGGATCGTTGGAGCGGTCATCATAAACTAAAGTCTCTCCGGCCAGTAAGAAAAGCACAAACTTTCTGATTCCATTGGTAATATCGGCAAAGATTCCGAATCCCTCAACTTCCCTAAAGGTCGTAACCATCCATTCTCCAATATTCAAAGGTTTAATGGATCGGAAATTTGCTAGACACCGATAGATGTTATCAAACAAGAGTATCTGGCGCTGCGGTTCAGTAGCCTTTGGATCTATTTTGGAAAACGGTTGTTCTACTAGTTTCCCAAACTTCACCAATCTTGAATAGCTTGGGAAAGATAAACTGGGATAATCACGTCCACGAAACTGGACACTAAAAAATCTGGTTTTCATGTTTTTGATGTCCATTTCATGGAAATCTTTGGAACAAAGAAATAAGTGGACCAAATTTGGAAGAGGATTCGAATTCTTAAATCCCGCCATCGACTTACACTTAATTCTCAAGAATTCCAAGCCAGGAGGTAGATGGAGTGGATCAGACATTCGAACGTTGCTCGCAGGCATACTTTTGCTATAGAAGGAGTCAAAGTGTTCAATGACGAGACTTTTCAAAGTGCTGGGGTACTGAATATCGGAGTCAACAAGGTGACATGCAAGACTAAAACGCACGTATAAAGTTTCTAAATTACAAGGAAGCTTGATACTGAATTTTCTTTTGGTTGAACTGGAAGTGCCTGACGAAATGAAAATACCATCAAGGCGTAGTGTTTTGAGACACAAGTTGCTTTCAAGATTGAAGGTATCTATCGTACTATAATCCATAATACACAATCTCACAAGATCTCCCATAGTGGAGATTTTCTCTTGAGGAAAGGACGAATTCTCATATGTCAAATCTTTCACCGTGTGTGGGAGTTCATAGATAGTTGCACACTTTTTAAAAACAATCTTCTGTAGCGATTTCTTAAAGGAAATGTCCAGGTTCTTAAAATCGCGGGAATATTCAATTTCTAATTCCTCTAGAGCGGGAGCATTTTCAAGAAGCTCAAATGGAATTGGTGCCTTAAAGAAAGATATTTTGTGGAGATTTGTGAAATTATGACTCCTTTCCATGTATTTGAATCGAAAGTTTTCCACTGTAAGGCTGTTGAGATGATCATATTCTTGTGAATTTGCATCCCGCAAATTCAGTACGACTGTGTGGTGTAAGAGCACGGGAATACTTTCAGTACCACTTTGTAGTTCCAGGGGAGGAAGGAATTTATTGCATTTGTCTACCAGATTCTGTGAGTAGTCTATTTCTTTGAAAAGAGTAAGCACTGCTTGAGTGTTTTGTTTGATTATCTTCCATTGATCTTCTCCTGTCACTAGTAGTGTCCCTCGATATTCTGTTTTTGGAAAGTGTAATAAAACCTTAACAAGACTGGGCAGAACAACTGTGCATTTCTCTCCAACTGTAACCAACTCTTCATTCTCCTGGATGCAAACTCTGTGTAGAATACGTGAGATGCCCAGAGATCTAGACCCAAGTCTTTTTTCTTTCTCTTGATGTGATAGCTCCGATAGATAAGACTCCAAAGGTTCGACTGATCCCTTTTGGTATGAACGAGGGGTTGGATCGCCCTCTTGACGTCGAGGAGAATTTGAATTCGGTGCTGTGTTTAGAAAAACTTTCATGGAAAGTTTGGCCTGGATTTTTTGAATTTCAAGATTTCACGTTAATCAACCTTTTGAAGCTCAAGTTATTAATAAACCTTTCCAAATTTTCAAAGTATCTTTGCTTTGCTTCACTTTACTATGCAATTTTCTGTGACCATATGCATAACATGAAAAAATATTCCAACTCCGTGCTAGGTAGATACACCACAGATCTTGTCCAGGTCTTACAGCATGCCCCGAATTCTCCATTAATTAGGATCCAATTGACAAATCAACAGAAATCGCTAAATAGTAGAAATTTGGCACTACCAAATTAGATCAAAATAAAGATTTAAACGACCTAATTTCTATATAGAAGGCATCGGTACGCACGGCCTTGGAGAAGGGGAAAGTTGACCATTCGATTTCGTTTTCCGCAGAGATTTCACTCTTTAGATACTTAGGTGGATATGAAATATATGGCCAGTATGTGGGAAAAGTGGCATACTCCTCGTTATTCATAATTTTAATAGATTTTTTTAATAGATTTTTTTATAATGGAATGCATAGACTGGCAAGAATGTGTAGGCCACACATACATACTAAAGTGAAGTTCTTTTCTTTTTTGTATAGTTCTTTTCATCCGCAATATTTCCTAAGTAGTATTGCTGAAGTCGGTAGATGAGAGAAAGTAATGGTCATACGACAGAATGGCAATTACGATCAAAAGTCAAAAAATCTAATAAATTTTTGTTTATAATTAGTACGCTATTGTTACAGATCAAGAGAATACTGGATCGATTATAATACTAATCGCCATGAAGATATTTATTATGTCTTTGTAAACTGAAATCACTTGGACAGTACATGAGTACTGTCATGTTTTCGTTAAAAATGATTCTTTGTAAAACTTAACAATCAATCTAGATGCCCATGTCTGTAATCACAATTAATTGAAAGTTTGTGTATGTGTTTTATTTTCTTTTGTTGAACTTGTCACTTCGCCCCCCTTAAAAATCCAGACCCTTAGAAGAGACTAAAAATATATTGTAAACAGAAGGGTCTTCCAAGTGAAAAATACCAATTATAAAAGATTAATTGCATCAATCGGTAAGCACCTATATGAATCTGGCAATTTGTCACTCCTATCCAATGTTAATTCCATATATATTAGCTAAAACACTATTGATATTCGGTTTCATAATTTCTTTTGTAATCTCCATCAATAGATTTTGTGTAATTTCTATTGGTCGTAGTTTTGTTACATTGAAGTTTCCCTAACTTTAACACTGGTTTTACATCATATATTGACACATCAAGAGGAAGTGGTAATATTCGACCTCTATTTCACACGTATGTGCTATATTATTGTGGCAGTAAGAAATAAAATGTATTGTATTTTTTGTATAAACCCTGATTTTACTAGCTTATAAAGAGCACAGAGGACAGAAAGGTGGTCAAAAGGTTCACCAGAGCGATAACAGGCCAGAAACTCTTTTTTGACTAGTTGAAGCTGTTCTTAAAGCATTCTATGGTGAATCACCTACACATTTCTTGTAAAACTTCAATTAACCTTGACAAAAGCGAAGTGTATGGAGATTATAGCTAATAAGTAATCATCATGTGTATGATTCTTCTGGGAAGCTCACAGAAAATAATAAAACCCTAGTAAGCCGTAGGTGAAACTCAGGGAGAAATATGCTGAGGTGGGTGTTGCTGTACTATTGCCATTGGAAGACAAGTACCATTAACAACTGAAACTTTCCCCCGGGATCCATTTTTTCCGAGTCCAAGGACATTAAGTACACCTTCATACAAACCAATACAAATCTAAAAAAGTAGGGTTTACGCCGGTTATAAATTGGGTCATCATAAATTGGGTCATCAACCCTTTCAATCCCTAAACCATTTTCAATTTTTTCTCAAATTTGCCTGTACATGTTTTCAAATTTGACAAAGACACCATGAGGTGGGTTGTTGCGGTTTTGCTCCATGGTTAACAATTTGTGAGCGAATCAAATTAAAACAATTGAGTCTTCCTATATATGATTCCGTTGCTGCGCATATCTACACATCTTGAACATGCTAGGTTAATTGTGTAAAGAACCTACTATTGTCACGGCCTAATTAGGAAAGATTTTCTCTATGTAAGGAACTCCCCTTTGCAGGCCTAATTAGGCAATTCCCTAGTAATCGAGATACACCTATTACGATAACAATGGCCTTGTTGGCTAGTTATATATTACTATGAAACACAGATCATATGAAGGAACCTGGTTCCATTAACCTGCTATCCTAATTCCCCTCTTACACATCTAATCTGGAACCCTTTATAAAGGGTCCCACATTACTCCTTCTATATGCTATTTAGCCAGTCAGCTCAGCAACTATCTAAGACCTGTAAGCAACGCATTAGTAGCCTAGCATCTTATAATGAAACACTTATCAGAGTAATAGGAACCTACCATTGTCACGGCCTAATTGGGCAAGTTCTCTCTTACCTTGAAGCCTAATGTTACAATGTTCCATTATCCTGACCCGTGGCTATCCTACTTTCTCACGAACATTACTAATAGATCTCCTCTTACACATCTTGTCCGGAATCCTATACAAAGAGTCCCATACTCCTCTTTCTATATATATATTGAGCCTGTCAATTCAATACTATTTCTATGTCTTCTAAGCAAGGCACTAATCCAAATAGCGTATTGATATATTACACTGTTATTAGGAACAGTGACTTGCTTAATAGTGCAACTTTAGAAGTTATAATATTTCCAATGATATATGTAACACAAACTCTATCAATTTTGTAATATCTATTTGCAATCCAACAACGTGGTGATAATCGGGGATTCAAAAAGTAGACAGTATGGCGTGTGTCGAACCCATACAAAGTGAAACGTGGATGGCGCAATATGATTATCATTCGTGCTAAAAGCTACTTTCGTTAAAAGTTATACTCGATTATGTATGTGAAGTTGTGCCCTGATCTATCTCCAAGGCTCGTCACGATGAAACTTTACCTACAAAGAACCCTACATAGTCGATCAAAATTCTACCAATTAGCTAACATCATCATATGCCCGATATATAGCACCTCAGATGTTCGCAGATGGAAATACACTTGTTGGAAATAAATTAAAAATTCTGAATCATGATACCTCACTGGTACTAGCCGTTCAATTGAAATTGAACTTACCTCGATAAATTTTGTCCAACTTCTTGCTTTGGGAGAATTTTGGTGCCCGTAGTACTTTATCTGAAGGAATCGCTACCAACACTTATGGGGGTGGCTTTTGTAATTGGTTACTATACGTCTCTTCAGTACAGATACACGCCACCTTCACAATATATTTTGTGTTTAGTAGGTTTAGTCTTATTTTGTTATGCCATCTTGTCCACTAATTCGTTTCCATTAGTAACACTGGCCATCTCACTCCGATCAAAGGCAATGATTCTACTGTACTGCTTTTTCGTCAAGAAAAAGAAATCACCTGCTTCCTTTCTTAATTTTCCTAAGTCAAAGTATACTACGGAGGGTACATTGTTTATATGACTGTATCCACTCATATCTATATACTTGAATATAAGGGTCGATCTCCAGCAATGCTTTTCAATTTGTTCCTCTGGTTTTTCTACTTTCAGGTACATCGCTTAGAGACTTCAACAAAACAGGATCTAAGCGAGATCTAAAGGAAGGGACCGGAATGCTCCCGCGCTCTCCTTGCATATAGTACAAAACAGATAATCTTTGGTTACTGATTATCCTTGGTTTCAGATCTTTGAGATCTAGGATCATCGCACCGTTCGAGTCACAATGCCTTTTCTCAATATGGAGAAGTTTTGTTGGTGCAGTCTTGTTACTTATTCATACCTCGGACTGGTTATACACAGACCATTGCAAATGATTTCAAACCAAGAATTGACTCAAAAAAAGCCCTTAGTTCAACGAAGCAAATGGACGTGAATTTCTCTAGTAGTCTCGGAAATCTAGATCCTGTGTTGTGGGATTTTTCAGTACGATTCATAACAAAGGATTTGGATATTAATTATTAACCACGTCAGTAGTAAGTCGGCGTAAGAAGTCGTAGCTGGTAAGATAACACTACTCCTCGAGCAACACCAAGTGAACTTGCTGCTAATAGTTTGCAGAATGTGAGAAGATCTAGAGATGAGGGTAAAGTTAGTTTGTTTGGTGATACTAGAACTAGTAGTTGCTTCAGAACCAATAGAACAACGACCAAACTTACCCATTGGTCCAGCCAAAATTCAACAACCAAACAGTAGACGTCTTAGCATTAGGTACGTGAATAGATAATGAAAACAATCAAGCACGAAGTATGAAATCTTCCCGGGATACCAAATTTACAGAAGCTCCTTTTGTTAAATAGTTCTAGGCCTCTTGGCACTTCTTCTGTGGTTTCTTGTGAGAATCTGTAGCGTGCGAACTTGATTCATCGTAAGGGCTGCCAATATACATAACCAGTAGACGGGAAGCTCGCCTCAAATCTCTACAAAAAGCTCCTAGCAAATTCCAACTCTGAAACAACAGTTTTCATACTATATAAACCCAATTGAATACTCCCCATTTCAATAATTATCTCATCATTATCAAAATGCAAATCTCACTTTCGCTTACTACTTTAACTTTAATTGCCCAAGCCGCTGCCTTCTGGAGATTGCCATGTCAGGCTCCAATTGTCATCGAACGTTTGGACCCAATTGTCAACCCTGGTGAAGTTTCTGCTCACACACACATGGTTGTCGGTGGTTCTGGTTTCAGGGCTTTCCAAACCTACGAAGACACCCAAGCTGCTGAAAACACCACCTGTGTCGTTTCCGTTGACAAGTCCAACTACTGGGTTCCTCAGTTATACTTTTGGGATTCTTCCAAAACCGACGACCAATTTACTTCGGTCGATACCGTTGGTGGTGCCTTGATTTACTACTTGCAAAGATACAACTCTGACTCTGACAAGAAGTTGACTGCTTTCCCCAAGGGATTCAGAATGCTTGGTGGTGATAACGCTAGAAGAAGCTTCAAAGAATCCAACATTCCAGACAAGGCTGTGAACTACGTCTGTTTAGGTCCAAACTACCTGTACAACCTTAACACCCATGAATTCCCAGGCATGACCTGTGATAACGGTTTCCGTCAACAAATTGCATTCCCATCATGTTGGGACGGTAAGAACAACTGGTTAGAAGGAAGTACTCACGTTGCCTACCCAGATGGTGTCGACAGTGGTACCTGTCCATCCACTCACCCAGTTAGATTGGCCACTTTGTTCTACGAAGTCACCTGGGATATTGTCAAGTTCAAGGATCAATGGGACGCTGCCTCTGCTGCTAACGCAGAATACGCCAAGAAGAACGGCGTCTCCTACCCAAACAACAAAGCACACCCATTGGTGTGGGCTAATGGTGACCCTACTGGTTACGGTTCACACGGTGATTTCCTTAACGGTTGGGACATCGACGTCTTGCAAAAGGCCATTGACACCTGTACCAACCCATCTGGTGTGATCACCGACTGTCCTGTTTTCACCCAATACATGCAAGACTTTGGTGTAGCTGCTTCCCACCGTATTTCCCCTATCGTCGATGAAGTCGTCACCGGTAAGTTCTCCAAGTTGCCAGGTAACAATCCTATCACGTTCGGTCCAGGACCAGCACCTATGGCACCAATTGCACCAGCAAAGTTGCTCACCCCAGGAAATAGCGACCAACTGAATGTAACTGATTCTTCATCAAATTCAACCTACCATTGGTGATTCTTTTTAGTCTTCAAGTTATCCATACTAACAAGTGATCATTGGTGATTCTTTTTAGTCTTCAAGTTATCCTTACTAACAAGTGATCATTTCTGACTTTCTTTAGCAATCAATTTTTTTATTTCAGCAAGTTGTAGTCCCTCTAAAGAAACAGAAACAATTGATTAACCCTTTACTTTCCAGGATAACTTGCTAAAGTTCTTGGAATATAGGATAATACATGGCGCTATATGATCTCTACTTAGTACACTTTTTTATTTATTTCCGCATATCTATTAAAAATATCTAAAATAAAATAGATCCCTTTGATTTAACTATACAAGCATCAAATGATACTCTTGCTCATGATGGTGAACAAATTTAAAACGTCTAACAGTTGCTATAATCAATAAAGTATAGAACTTGTCAGACCCACTTTTACACAAACAAAGTCTCCCAAAGAAGCAAGTTGTAAAACGGTCAAGATCAACGCCCCTGAGATAAAGTAAATGACCGACTGATAAGAGGACAAGCTAAATTAACTCTCACTTTGAGGGTAAAAAGGTATCTCCCTGATCAGGTAGTGCCCCACACAAGATAGGCAATTATACAACCTCCGGAAACTAATGTTCCCCTGACTAATAGCGACCTCAACACCTATTGAAGTTGAACAGATTGGTAACTCTGAAACATGTTACCCATTATCTCCACTTATCAGCTGGTAGCTGTGAATACTTCATAATTAACAAACCATCTGCCTGGACTAAATCTTTGACTTCTTTAACTTTGTTTTCTTTCTATGATTCCTTGTTTTCGACACTAGTGCCTAACGGGCTTTGATTTTGGATAATTTACCTGCAGAGGATTGACTGAAGTTTCTTTTAAAAGTTTACTTGATTGCTTTGATTGGGGATATTCGTATTTTTTTGACTTCCTTATGTTTGGCTGACTGCTGGACCAACCTTGTAGCCGCCATTGATGTTATATTAACATTTGTTAGGGATTTACACCTATTATACTAATTTCTATCTACTTGGATAATTGCTAGAGTGCATTTCTACATTCTCGCTCTAAGCCTCATCTAAGTACTATAAATAAGCACTCATATTACTCTTACATAACTTACCAGTAAAATACAATATATACAACTACGCTTATATTCCAACGCTACTAGCAAACCTATCGACATCACTGTTTTGAGACTAGTAACTGTAGTTGAGTGGAATAGGTTTCCTAATGAACAGCTCAATTTCTTAACAAATTTCTATGTGAAAATTTTCCATTTCTAATAAATCTTTGTCACTGCATGGAATATGTTTTAGTTTCATTTTGTAATTTGGTTGAATTGAATCAACATTATGGTATTCTTTGCTTATCGCTTACGCTTTGTATGAACTTGCATAAAAAGGTGTCTTAAATCCTTGTTTCACCTTCTCAATGTTGCTGTCTAAATCTTTTCCTTATTTACTACCATGAATTGTCAAACTCTAAATAACACATGTATGATAATCAGGATTTGTAATATTTCAAGGGAACTTTTTAGAAGCCCTTTTCTAAGGATTGTTCAGATTTTTATCCAATATATACAGTGTAGTTAGAGGTCGCCAGTAAAATTATATATTCGGGTAGATAGAAATATATGGTGCTATCGTATATTAATGTAGGCCATATTCTTTTTTTAAAAGAAATGTGATTTTTGCAGCAATTTGCCCCACTTACATCTGATTCTTTAAATGCACAACAGAATAGAGCACTGGTTTGCGGTTCCATTGCACAAAAGTTGGATATAGTAACATCAGGGATGTTTCAGAACTCATTGTTGCTTTCGCTTTTTGCAACTTCCCTACTTGTATAGATTTCTTAATTACTTCTTCGGATTGTATTCTGACACACCGATATAGTAGTTGTGTGATTAATTGGTAGACAGCACCGAGCGTGGCTCTATTACTTGTATAACTTGTTCATTATTCTTTATTATTTGTTCTTTGTTCTATTCTATTTTATTCTGTGTTCTACTTTATTCTCTTATATTATCCCCTCAACTTCAAGTCTTAATATCACTCAATCCAACCTTATTTTATTCATTCCAACCTTAATTTCATTCATTCAAACCTTAATATCAAACCTTGAGACTAAATCTTTGAGGTATTTGAACGGATAATAAATGGCTCGGTTACCCGTTTTTTTCATTTTATTTCATTCCCGGACAAGAAATTGTATAATACCGGAGATAAATAACACAAATCTTTCACGTCCATTTATTTTATTGAAGTTAAGGTCTTGTCGGAATCAGTACCTTGCTTTAAAATTACTTTCCGGCTGTTGTAATATTACCGGTCCGGTGAGTGAACAAATAAAAGACGGTATCACCGCTGTGAACGGATGCAGTATTCAAGAGTTGCAAGGACGAAAAAGGATAAATGGATCGCCTTCAATATCGCGGATCCAGAAATGGCTCAAGTAGATCCAAACATTGCTGGATCCTCATTGCCCCTTAAATATGAAAGGATTGGGTATATAAATGGAAGGTTTTCATATGTTTTAATCACAATATCAGTACAATAATCAATTGAGTATCAATACAATCAGTTGAATATTATTAACAAGCAAACTATCGAATTATCAAGCTATCATGTCCAAGGGAACCGTCTTACTCGTCCTCTACCAAGGTGGAAAACACGCTAAACAAGTGCCTCAATTACTAGGCTGTTTGGAAAACGAGCTTGGAATCCGCAAGTACGTTGAGAAACATGGCTACAAGTTGGTTACCACCTCTGACAAGGACCCAGAGCCAACCTCTACTTTTGACAAGTACTTGCCAGATGCTGAAGTGTTGATCACTACTCCTTTCTTCCCAGCCTACTTGACCAAGACCAGAATGGCAAAGGCTCCAAAGTTGAAGATCGCAGTCACTGCTGGTGTTGGGTCTGACCACATTGACTTGGATGCTGCCAACCAGCACAAGGTCACTGTGGCCGAAGTTACGGGGTCCAACGTTCAGTCCGTCGCTGAACACGTTATGATGACCATCTTGACCTTGGTTAGAAACTTTGTCCCTGCTCACGAGCAAGCCTGTGTCACCAAGGAATGGGACATTGCCGGCGTTGCAAAGCAAGAGTACGACTTGGAAGGCAAGGTTATTGCCACTGTCGGTGCTGGTAGAATTGGTTACCGTGTTTTGGAAAGATTGATTGCCTTCAACCCTAAGAAGTTGTTGTACTACGACTACCAGGACTTGCCAAAAGAAGCAGTTCAAAAATTGAACGATGCTTCCAAGTTGTTCAACGGCAAGGACAACATTGTCTCCAGAGTTGAATCCTTGGAAGATATGGTTTCCCAAGCTGATATTGTCACCATCAATTGCCCCCTTCACGCAAAGTCCCGTGGATTGTTTAACAAGCAATTGCTTTCCAAAATGAAGAAGGGTGCTATTTTGGTCAACACTGCCAGAGGTGCCATCTGTGTAGCTGAAGATGTTGCTGAAGCCTTGGAATCGGGCCAAATCAGCGGTTACGGTGGTGACGTCTGGAATGTCCAGCCTGCTCCAAAGGACCACCCATGGAGAACCATGAAGAACAAATTTGGCGGTGGTAATGCCATGACTCCTCATGTTTCTGGTACTTCGCTTGATGCACAGGCCAGATATGCTGCTGGTGTGAAGAACATCTTGGAGTCCTATTTCACTGCCAAGTATGATTACCGCCCACAGGATTTAATTGTGATTGATGGTGAATATGCCACCGAGTCCTATGGTAAGAGAAGCAAGATCTCCCTGAAGTAGGCTGGAAAAGTATAAATGAAGTTAGTTGATTTGAATATGAATAGTTCACTGGATGACTTGAATATGAATAGTTTACTGGATGATCTGAATATGAATACTTTACTGAATATGATGAAATACTTTACTATAGGTTGTAGAAAGAAGTGTGATTGTTGATGAATGATACTAGTGGATCAATGGAGTGTTTATAACCATAAACATATTTTTATCAAGTACTGTAACCATTAATAATGTGTTACTGTTTGAGTATATATTTTGTCTCATTTGCTATGGTTCCGTCATTCTACTCCTTAGATCGATCCAAACATCCCAGAAAAATACCTTCGATATCATTTAAGGTAGATCATCACCCTCTGAATCTGATGTATAACATAATACCGTGGAATTGGGTAAAAGGATGAAAATGAAATATTGCCTCAGGAAAAGCAAAATGATATAATAATTTCTGTCCTTATTAACCGACTTAAAGAAATTAAGGCATTTCGGCGAATTAACCGTCCCTGTTCATAAGACTTTGGGGGATGACCTTCTCTTTGAGAAGATTAACAATACTAATTATTTTTGACTAATTATTTTCCAGCTTCTATCTAAAACGAAGATACAGGCACAATGCAGCCTCTTTCTCTAGAAACATTTTGTAATGTCAAGCACCAGGAACCAAATCTCAGTTTTCCTGGATAACTCCTACACTACACCAACAACCTCCCCGAATGGCAGATTGCTTTTCGACGATACCTCGGGTCTCATAATGCATGTGATGAACTTGCATCCAAAGCAGCGCAGGCCCATCAGAGGAAGCTGCCGTATAAAAGAAAAACAACTAGCCAGAAACCAAAGATAACAAGCCAATTTGAGAGAGTCATCAGATTAGACCTCTTGTAAAAATATATACCAACTAAAATGCCAAATCTAACTTGGACCTGTTCCTGTTGGGTGATTTTCAGATGCATCAGTTACTTGATCCAGCTAGGTGAAAGTCGTTAGACGATTTCAAGCTTGTCAGTTTTAGAAATGTGATAACGCTGCTCATGGAAATTACCTTATACCCCAGAGATATCAGGTTCAATGTATTGTACAGAAGAGGTTTGGTGGTTTTTCTTTTCGATTAGAGTTTTCCATGAATGACACTAACAAAATCTTATTGGACTTCCTGACATCAGTTCAAACAGGTTTTGACGAGCGATTAACAAGGAGGTAAGTTCTACACGGTTTTTAGAAAGAGAATGGAGATTTGAGCTGTGTTGTGCAGCCGAAATTGATAGGAGCGTTAGGAGAGTTCACAGATCATACAGAGGCAAGAAACCCCAGAAAACCCACCCATCATCTAATTAGCCAAACAAAACTATATTTCTCCTCCGACGTCGAGCTAAAATCACAGACTCTGTCCTGCTCATGATTGAGCAAAGATAACAAAACAAACATGCTTCTCAACATCAAACTAATCAGGACGTATTGCCAGCTTTCATTTGTTGGAAGTACTGCTTATATCATAGTCCACAGCTCAAACTATTTTCAGCACAAGACTGTCTAGATGTACCTGGACGAAGATTTGGAAACCTAAATCAAGGAAAATTACATCTACTTGGACCAAGACACATATCTTCCATTCAGTTTTCTTTACGTTTGGTTATACACTGTGCTGAGTCTACTCATAATCTTCTTTTGCTAAATTTCAGATAGCGTATTGTTGATAGTGTGTGGTACTAATTTATTATAACCTATATACTTAGAATGGTGTTTTGAATTGCGGTTTAAACAGAAATGCAAGACCATAAATGCCACAGATCAAGAGGCAAATGATGGTATGCTGAGTAAGAGTTGCATCTTCACCAAAGGCTGAGTATATTGATGAAACATAATTTGGATGTTATTTGGTTACTACGGTACCTTCAAAATTATTTCAACACGTAAGATACAACGAATAGATATACTTCTCAAACTCAATCAAATCATTAAGAAAATTATATCAGAATATGTACCAAGTGTGCTCTCTCTACAATATTCTTATAGTAGTTTCTGAAATACATATCTTGATTTAAACTTGTGTCTTTGAACCAGAAGAAAATTCCGAATAGTTTATTCTCTTACTATTCTTGAGTTTCGTCTAACAACTTCAAACGTATTATAAACTTTGGAGCATGTTAATTTTTGAAATTGTCAATTTAATTTTGTTGAATTCTCTGATAATAACTACCTCTCATGAAGAGAGCTTACGGGTATTTTCATGTCTGATTTTTACACGAAAACTGAGGCTGAATAAGAAATCCATTTTTCTGGACTTTTATGTATATTGAACTGGGAAAATTTTCTATTTCTGTGTGACGAAGTAGAGATACTTGTTCATTATCAAACCTGGCAACTATGTTTTTGACAACAGGATTATCCATAGTATACCAAAAGCATATTCATTACGTGTACACTTTTTCAGGGGTTTCAGAATTAAAAATTTTCTGTAACTGTTTATGTATATTGTTCCATACCAATAAAGTATTAGATTTCTGTTTCTCCTTGGTCAAATTACCATAAAGCAGAGCTTCAGTAATGATAGAATGGATGTTATGGTTACCATGTTTTCAATTCATAATATGCTTCACTTATTTGTTGAAATATCACAACTGAAGTATAAGCTAGATGAAACATTTAAATATCGTAAAGTATCGTACTATTTGAATAAAAAGAGTTCTTCAAAGCTCTCTCTGAAGAATAACTACAATAGAGATTATTACTAAACCTGTATTCCAGATTCCTTCAACTCTCCCGAAAACTAGTTTTTTTTTTTCAACATTATTTGTTTATTTTTTTCATCAACATTTCGTATTTTCACCTAAATAACTATGACTTTAAAATTGAAATTTCAAGTAAATATTTTTGTTATTATTTAATTTTTTTAACTCAATGATAATTTTAATAATTTTTGATTCGTTTTTAACAATTTTTGAAAAAAAATTCAATAATATTTCACCGGATTAGGTAATTTGCGACGCAACAGAAGAGATCTATCTCAATAGATTATCCAAAAATATAGTCATAATCATATTTCGAGACCAATTCACATTGTATTATACTGAAAAATACTGGAACATAAGTCTATATTACAAGCGATTTGCTATAAAGTGTTTGTATTGACAATTATCTCCTAAATTTATCAACTAGTGCATTTTTCTAAAGCCCTCTCCAACTGCAACATTTAGAAATTTATTGTAGTACGGAATTCAAGTAGAATAAGAAACAGCACACTACAACATAGAACCACGGTTAAATTCAGTTCAAGTATACATTGAGGAAGAGCAGCTGATTATTTTGTGAAGTTTGCAAGGAATGAACTAAAATGAAACCAAGAAATATGTTGTTTTTTTACTGAAGCGGTGTCAAACTTGAATGTAAACATAAATTTGCAATGCTCTGGAATTAATTGAATGACAGTTAGACGTGATGATTTTTTCTATTCTGCTAGGGAATCTTAATGAATAGTGTATAATGCACTATGTTGAAGTGAACTGAGATGAATAAATTAGAAGCATTCTAGAATCAATAAAATCTGATTCTCATAACAGATTATATGTTTCAAATTATCAGGGCAAGCTTTTGCCGTATGATACGGTAATTAAGCTGGAATTGGCTTTGGTGAAATTAGGGGCTGTACTGGAGTTGAAACTAATACCGATATACTGGAGTTGAAACTAATACCGATATACTGGATCTAATTTCGGATCGATGTGTAGATCTTTACACAATCAGTCTTATGTGCAAACTATATGTCAGCTCTGATCGTGATCTTCCGTTTATCGATCATCTGGGTACTCAATCCACTGATTGCATCGATAAATTAGGTGACATTTACTTGACTAGAGTGTCGTATTTAGGGAATACCACACGAAATCATCAAAATAATGTAACATCATCTAAATAACTCAACTAACCGTTGCCTTTGTGAGCAGTATAATCTAAACGAATTGTACCACCTGCATAATTAGTAAACATTCATGACGTCATTTGAAACATTAACGTTTCCTTCTGACACGTGCGCACCTCGATAATTGGCTTCCTTTGTATATTTTACGCCTACAAAGATCGGGAATGTTACGATAATGTTCTCTATTTAGAAAGTTTGTTTCGGGTGTATTCCTCGGCGAATTCTAGAATCATACTTGTGTAGTATTTCCCCAGGATTTACATCAATCTAAATCCTGGGGATTTTGAAGAGGTCGACTATAATATCTTTGAAATTTATCTTTTTAGGGTTTAGAGAAATATTTCGTTAGCTTTCTTTCAGAAACAGGTATACCCAGATCACTCTCTCTAATAATGTATGTCAAGTAACTCCTGTTTTAAACGTCTCAAGTCAAAATGGACTCCTCATAACCTTTTTGAGCCGCCATTTTCGTTGAAACCTCACTAATAGATGCAAGCTATGCACAGAAGTAGATTCCTTGTCTATTCACCAGCACGCTCGAAACCCATCCGTCAAGTACTCATGATCTAAAGGGCATCTTCGTGTTGTACGACTGTTTTGCACAATCCTCAAATAGGGTAGACAGTGCAAGTAATCGACTAATATCTACTACAGCTCCAAACTATATAAACTCTGACAGTCCTCTCCTTTCTAGTCACTTATATCATTATCCTCAACAACAACAACCACGCTCGCTTAACAATGTTCTTCCAAAGTGTCTTCCTTTTAATTGCCCCTCTCTTCTTGAATGCTGCCCTTGCTGCTGCCTTTGATGCTTCAGCTAACGACAACATCGCTGTCTACTGGGGTCAAAACTCCAGTCGTAACCAACAATCCTTGGGTTACTACTGTAAGAACACCCCAGCCAACATCATCATGGTTTCTTTCTTGGACAACTTCCCACACACCGACTTGAACTTGTCCAACGCCTGTGGTACCACTTTCTCAAGTGGTCTCTTGCACTGTCCATCTGTCGCTGATGACATCAAGTCTTGTCAATCCATGGGAAAGAAGGTTCTCTTGTCCTTGGGTGGTGCATCTGGTGCATACGGATTTTCTGGTGACTCCGACGCCACTAACTACGCCGACACCTTATGGAACAAGTTCGGTGGTGGCCAAGACTCTGAAAGACCATTCGATGATGCCGTTGTTGATGGTTTTGACTTTGACATCGAAACCGGAAACCCAACTGGTTACGCTGCATTGGCTAACGGTTTGAGAAACAAGTTCAGCGGAGACTCTTCCAAGACCTACTACTTGTCTGCTGCTCCACAATGTTTCTACCCAGATGCTTCTGACGGGGATGCTTTGTCAAAGGCTGACTTTGACTTTATCTTCATCCAATTTTACAACAATGCTTGTAACTTTGACAAACAATTCAACTGGGACACCTGGAAGACTTTCTCTCAACAAACCTCCCACAACAAGAACATCAAGATGTTCGCTGGTGTTCCAGGATCTCCAAGTTCCGCTGGTTCCGGTTACGTTACCCCAGACACCATTAAGAACGCCTTGAGCAATGGTATCTTGACCGATTCTTCCTTCGGTGGTATCATGGCCTGGGATGCATCCACTGCCTACGAAAACAATGTTGACGGTACAAACTTCCTCCAAGCTATGAAGAACATAGTTGGTGGCGGTTCCACTAAGCGTTCCACCCCTTCCAAGATTTCACCAGCTATCACCCATGCTCCAGCTTCTCACTCCTCTCACACATTTGTTCCATCTACTTTAGTCACTAAGACCAAATCTGCTTAAGTTCAGTATTTCGGCTCATTTTTGATTCTTTGAAACTTTTTTTTGAATACCGAGGAGGATGATATAGATCTAACCTTGGAAACGTTCTCTTCTATAAGTCGCTTTATCCATTGTACACTAATTGGAAAATTTAGCTAGTCAATCGATACATTATAGAACTAATTGTAGAAGTAGAATATGTTATGTCTGAAATTGCAAAAGGCAGAAAAAGATAAAAACCAAATCACCTGATCAACAGTGAATATGTAAAGCAATTCTACCAGACGTTCTTTAAAATCCATCCTTTCGGACACTTCGGCTACTTAAAACGGTCTGTAATACATGGAGAATGTTATCCCCATGTTTTTATGACAACGTTTAAGCCTAATTCCCGGGACGAGTTAACTATTGTGTATTGATCAACTCAGATATTTTCCCGCGCATTCTCGATGAAATATTACACAAAGCTATTTCGCAGCCATTTGCAAACATTTGTAAAAAGAAAAATAGTCACCCTTTTCCATATATTGTATATCCACTGATCCTAAATCAATATCTAAGGATCCTTTTAAAGCATTTACAGCGTTATTTGTTTAAATTTTATTGTGTGTATTTATAGAGAAAAGCATTCAAACCATAAAGCTGTAACGCCAAAAACTCCACTGTTCAGTACATCGAACTGTTTAGATCCAGTCCCAAGAGATACCGAATCTACCGGTGGTTTGACCACCAGTAAGTTGGCTGAAAGCAGCTGGAGAGAAGTCCAAGGAGTTCCAGTCACAACCTGGACAAGAGTCAACAATGGAAACATCAACAGAGTTACCGTTATAGTAAGCTCTAATTCTTCTACCACAGAGTGGGTTGTTGTTTGGGTTACCGTTTGGAGTTTGTTGCTGGAATTGAGATTGGCCAAGAGCAACAACGTAGTCGGAGTCAGAGTTCCACCAGCCACAAGCACCCAAACCAACTTCATAGGTGGTAGCATCACCCCATTGAGTGGCAGAAGCAATGGAAGAGAGAGTAGCGATTAAAGCGGCAGTGGAGAATTGCATTTTAGTGGAAGGAGTGTTTGATTGATTGTTAGTCTGATGAAGAAAGAAAAGTTGAGAACGGAGAGGGAAACCTGTTACGTTTTATACCTTGTTACTCCAGGCGTCTATCAGTCGATAATAGGGAGCCAATCAAGAAAGAAATTTAAAAACAGATGAATCCTCCTCTCTTGGTACATGATATGACACGGGTTGAGCGATTTTGAGAAGCATAATCATCTAAGAATGTTATTAGCAGAAAGTTAATTACGTACATTCTTTATGCAAAGTGTGTTCTGTGTCATCACTGTCGCAAAAGTGCAGAAGTATGCACTATCAAATATCTAAGTTACTTGGACGATTGCGCTTTATTTGCATTATTGTGGAACCAGTGTAGATTAAGCCTGATTGCCCCAATACAGGTGTGCATAGAAGACATTTATGTTCAAACTACCCCATGTGTGCGGACATATTTGAAAAACGTGGTGTAGTTGCAATGTAGCAAAGCTTATAGTTCCAACATTTTTCTAGAAATAAGACCAAATACTTTCATGACACGTCGGTTAGAATTAGCATGTACCATTTACAATCTGGTCTTCTCCATGTCCGTAAAACCTGTTCTTTTACTTGAATGGATATTGTTAATGACTTCGTCTTTTTGAGGCTTAAAATATCCGATTTGCAACCGAGGCGAGCCAATCTGATTGAGGCACTTTTCAATTATAATTAGTCCCTCATAGTAAGAAAGAATGGGCATTCTGGAAGGCCCAATTTTGTAAATTGCCTACTCCAAATCTGACTATCTTAAAGTTGTGTTAGAGTAGCTTTGGTGATGAAGAGTATCAATAAAATATGATGAGAAGTGATCTTGTGATACGATACAAAAAAGAGGTTGCAATTTCGAATTCTCTGATTAAATTCTAAGCAATAATACAACCAAGCGAATGGGTAGAGCCCTGATCTTGGAACCGTAAAGTTGCATCCCTGAGGCCTGCGGCCCTTCATTTGATCCTTCGTTGCAGTGATTGACCAACCTTTATATGAATAATAGACTTGGGTTTAAAACAGAGAAAAAAGGATCATCTTTGTTAATACCCAGGTTGAATTACGATAGAAGCTAATATGAATGAAGAGCCTGTTGAATGTTGAGGTCACTCTCGGCTGAATGGTACAAAAGTGATGGACTTTGCAAGGCTTATTATTACTGGACAAAAATTGCTATTTACATCTCATCTCAAAATACAAGTTATAGGTTGAGTAAGTAGAAGATATCTGATGATTTTTCCCACAGTACTCTGTGCATATATAATAATTCATATTACATGCTTAAATGAAATTTTGTTTCTAATATTCTGTACAGTGTACTTTTTGTAACGCATGGCACTGACATTGAAAACCAGCCTCAAAAACAATAGCCGTAGTCTCTTCCCTCGAACAGACGATAAGCTGCTGTCCATACTCTTATCCTCAACATTCCGAGGATACATCAAGTCTCCACTCTCTGAAATGGCTACACTCAACTCGTTTGGGAATTCTCAAGCTAAAAATAATTTGGGTGCAAAATATAACGTCACAAAGGAAACAAAATCTAATAATACATGTGTACAAAACATTCTGGAACTCAGTTGTTCCCGCCTACTTACAACCTGGCTTGGAAATATAGTGCGGGGAAAGAACGGATTTCAACATCTCCAACATCTCCGTTCCGACCGAAAATGAGTGGGACCAAATAAGAAACTTGTTGATTTACTTTAATCTTCCGAAAATAAACGAACATTTTCAACGACCCACCATCAAAAACATGGCTTGTACGAAGTGCATGAAAGAATCTTTACAATGCACTAGAAAGGAAAACAAAGAGGAAATCTTTTAATACGATGATGTTTTGATTCGTACAATAAAAAGCATATTGAAGAGACATAAACGATACGAGATAGAGTTGTTTTCCTACTATCATAACGAAAGAAAGATAATTTACCATGTGTTGAGAATGTTCGCACACATCTTTAACTGTTTCAAAAACCCCATGCACAACGGCTTACTTCCATCCACAATACAGGGAACACCTTGGAGGTACTTCCGATATCGAAGTCTTTTTTTTCGATCTTCCGACTACGCGAGGAACATGTTGTTCAGTCAATATTAGTATCACTACTTGTATTTCACGTCGTAAAAGGTTTTCCCACGGGGAATTTATTTTGTGGAGACGATTTCGATTTTGACGAATCCTCTACGGGAAGTGTATTTCCGAAGAAATGTTAGAAGTGAAATTAACAGATATTCCAAAATAAAAACCTTATATGCTTTTTCACCAATTGTTAGAATACAGAACCATGATTATGACCCTGGGAGAGATTTCTATAAGGGAGATCTTGAAGGACCGCCTTCGTTAAAAGTAGGACATTGTTAGGATTCATATAGCCAGAATGTTTGGGCTTTGACTAGTTGTAGTTTAGAGTATGTATAAGAGATATAGAATGGGGGTTATTAGGGACTGTTTAAGTACATGGACGAGTTCGTATAGTACGTAGCGGTGAGTCAAGGCGGTGATCAGAAGGGGTGAGTCTAGATAGTGAGCTACTAGCGCTCTAAGTACATATGAATTGACCTAAGATAGAATAGGACTACATCCCTAACACAATCTAGTCAGCAATATCACGTTCTCAGGTAAAGATGCAATTCATTAGAACCGTCAGGCTGTCTCATCTGAGTTGGCAATCAAGTGCCATTCCATTCCCATGACATGTACTGACAGTGACAGCTCATTCAATACTGTACTAATTACTATGTATTCAAAATGTACCTTCAACGATCTTCTCTCTATGAAAGATTTAGTAAAGTTATATAAATTGTTAGGCTTTGAGTAGCCAGATCTACGGGCCATAGAATAGTAGTAGTTTAGTAGACTGACCAAGTAAGCTATAGAAAGAGTAATTGTGGGGCCTATTTATAGGCTCTGGTTCTAAAGCTGCTCCAACTTCCGAAACGGTTTCTACCCCAGTCTCTGCTTCTGAAGTTGTTTCTACTCCAGCTACTTCTTCTTCATCTCCAACTACCCCAGTAACTTCGACAGCTTCTGCTGTCACTTCTTCCACTCTCACCTCCTCACCCGCTCCAACCTCTCTAGTTTCTGGCTCGAACTTCCAAGGTGAAGGGACCTTCCACGATGCTGGATTAGGTGCTTGTGGTGGTACCAACACCAACAGCGACTACATTGTGGCCATTTCCCAACAAAGATACAGCGAAATGACCATCAGCGGTAACCCTAACAACAACCCATTGTGTGGTCAAAAGATCTGAGTTTCCTTCCAAGGTAAGTCTGTTGATGTCACTGTTGTCGACTCTTGTCCAGGCTCTTCTTACCGCAGTATCTTTCTCCCAAATTGCCAGTCAGGACTTGGGTAGAATCGCTATTGACAGGCAATTCATCTAAGCGTGTGATTGGCTAGATCAAGGGATGAACGGTATCTCTTTGATGCGTCCACGCTGTTTTTGTTATTATGGTTTTTAGATTATTTAGTGTTCCTGGTTCCGGTTCATATACTTTTATATCAGCAATGGTGATTAGCGTAGCGAACAAACCGAAGGTTTGTGAGTGAATTACTACTATAAGGTTCTATTCAAGTTAACTTGTTCTATTTGAGAGAAATATGACGTATCGACAATGTATTAACTTATCGACGTATTAACAGTACTATCAGTACTAACAATACTAACAGTACTAACAATACTATCAATATATTGACAATTACATTTGACGAGTACCAAGAGTCCCGTAAACATGCAAAGAATTGCTGATTTTCATTTGCTTTTTTTTTGCTTATACATTCTGGGTATTATTGATCTTACCCATTTTGATATTAATCTTTTTGATATCTTGATAATTATTTTCCTATTCTCTGTAAAATTTTGAAAAATCAGAAAACCCGAAAATTATAAAGGTTAAAAGAAATAAAGAGTCCATATAGAAGGAATATAGAAAGCCTACATAGATTGTATAAAGCCTAACTTATGAACTACATGGCTAATATGAAATATATAATTAATACCCGATCATACTTCTGTTAGGGACTTACCCCTATTAATACCCGGCTACTCCTCGATTACTTGGACTACAGCTCAATTCTACATTCTTACGCTAAGCCTCCTTGAGCACTATAGATATGTGCCCATGTTACCCTTTATATAGCTCACCTAACCAGTCAAAATACATACTAAATAACCACACTTAAAGTCTACCACTGCCAATAAGCCTAACATAAGAACAAATAAACATTCAAGATTATGAAAGAATAACTCGTAGTGTATTCTCAGATGACTATGGTAACCGTAGAGTTGATAGTATGGGGTGCATGAGTATGCCATTGTAGAGTAGGTAGGTAGTATGTAATCTTTCTCGATGTTCTTAGATGCATCCACATTTACTTGTTTTAGATATTTAACTATTTATCTATATTGTTTTTTATTGATACCCTCATATTCTACATTCTAACATAAAGTAAACTGATAGGCATACAAAAACTTGATCATTAATTTAGAGGGAGAATTAGAATGTGTTACTTAATATTCTCATGATTTGTTTGTCACGTTCATACTAATCGAATCTCACTCAATATTTTCGGCCATTTTATTTATTTCCGTTTCTACCAGTAAGATTTGGCTCGATTTGGCTGTAAAAATAAAAATCTTGGAGGAAAATGGAAAGTTTGTTGTTACTTTTTTATTTAAGTATTCACAATCCAATGAATAAGGGTGCTTGAAGGGTGTGGGAAAGTTCTTGGAGGGAAGAATTTCTTTAGGTTCTTAAGGGTGAAGAAGTTCTCAAGGGTTTTAGAAAGTCCTCAAGGGTTTGAAGAAGTTCTTCAGGGGTTTGAAGGGATTATTCAGTTATCCAGATTATTCAATTACATCTGGTCGAAATTAGTACAATACAAACTAGATAGTACTCGTGGATAACTGGATTTGATGGAATATGGCGAGGGTTATGGGTTATTTTGAGGAAACCTCCTAAACTGGTTATGTTATGGGAGTGTATATTTGGGCAGTGACATAGTTAATGGGATTAAGGAATCAAGGGATCAAGGCAAGGGATTAAAGGATTAAGGGATTAATGGATTAATGGATTAATGGGATTAATAGATTTATGGGATTTGAGTGATTTATATGTGATTAATGGGATTAATGGGGTTCTGGGATTTATGGGATTTATGGGATGGAACCGCGGACTGAGATGTACTTACCAGGAGTACCAGAGTATGATAATTGTTTAAAGAATCCATGAAATTCATGGACTTCTCTCGCCAATTTGCTTCTTCTGATTTTTCAATCAGATAAATCTTGGCTGCAATTATGAGATTTGGCTGAACATACAAGTTTGATATACTTTTGCTATGTTATAGAGAGCAATGAAGAAGGAGCGAGTATGGGAGTAATAACTTTTGAATGGGAACTCGATTAAAGGCATATAATTGTAATAGTAAGATGGGAATGATATACATTAATAAGTTGTGTATCAGACGAAATGTGAGTCAGTTTTGGGATAAATTTTGGGATTCTATGGGGATTCTTTGACTAGATCAGTACAGATGTTTGTTTCAATGCACAAACTTGTTTTAAATAAAATTTGTTTTTGACAGGAGCTCGATTAAGGCTTTCTATATTAGAAGTAAACGAAAGAAAAGGGATCAGAAAAACCATTAAAAGTGAACTAGGGAGTGAAAGGATATTACTATTCTGAATTTCGTATATAGGGGAAGAGAGTTTTAAGGTGAACTCTATCTTATTGAGAATTCCAAGAGAACTTGATTTTAAGGTAAGCTCTGATATTCAATTGAGTATTGAAGTAATGATGTTTAATATAACGGAAACCTAAAGAGCTTTGAAATTGGACATTGTAATCTATTTCATCCTTAAAGTTGATCTGGATCTACCTGAAGCCTACATTTTAGCCTTTGAAATAAAATTTGACGTGAGATGGCGCATAGTGAATGATGAATAAAGAGGGGAGGAGTGAAATACAATGTTAACGGTCTCATGGATGAAAAAAAAAGTAAAAGGACTGTACCTGGAACCAGAAATATTCATACCATGGTAAACTAATTTTGCAACCAATTGATTCAAAAGGACCTAAAATCATCAAAAATAATTATTCACCTCAGTCTCTTGATCCAATTCTATTATACATTCTATACAATTAAGCAGCTGCTGGTGCCTCAGCCTTATCTTCGGGATTTTCCTCATCAGACTACAGCCCATTATCTTGTTCAGCTTACTTGGCTCTGTCCCTGTCACTGACACTGGTCTTGATGCTGGGTAATGTGTTGTTGAAGTCCTCGTTGGTCACCAAAATGTCTGTGTCTGTAGCAGGTTTTCGTCATCCTCGTCATAGTAGCCCTCGTCCAACTGTAGTATCTCCTGGCCCTTGAAGAGCTTCTTCTTCAATGCCAATACGGCAGCCTCTCTCACCAAAGAGGACATGTCCGCCCCAGAGAGTTTCTGCACTAGTCGTCGTTGGCAACAGCAAGCAAATCAACTTCAGGAGACATTGGAGTCTTGTTAGCCCTGACTAAGGCCTTGAGGATTTGAAGCGCTCTTCTGCCGTAGGAAGCTCAATGTACAACGCCTTGTCCAATCTCCGTGATCTCAACATGGCTGGATCAATCATATCTAGTCTGTTGGTGGCACCAATCACAAAGACACCCTTACGGTCGTTAAACCCGTCCAACTCAGTCAACGAGGCGTCTCTTCTGGGAACAAGTGCATCCAACTCATCGAAAAAGATGATACAAGGCACCGACGCCCGGGCTCTCTGGAAAACCTGCCTCACTGCATGCTCAGACTCATCAATATACTTGTTCAAGAGCACGGGGCCCTTGATGGAATTGAAGTTAGCACGGGACTCGTTGGCTACAGCCTTGGCCAAAAGTCAAAAGTGTTTTACCACAGCCAGGTGGACCCCATATCAACATACCGGCAGGAGCAGAAATCCCCCCCTTCAAGTACAACTCGGGTTTCTTGATAGCTGCACAATGTACATGTGCAACTACATTCTAATGTCAAGGCCCCAACGTTGGCTCAGCTGACGTCTGGCACGGTTGCAAACTCTCTTTTGGCGGTTGGCTGGATAGTGGGCGGGCGTCCAAGAAATCGTCAAAGGTGATGGCAAGTGACGCCAACTGCTCGTCGGTCAATTCTCCTCATTACTGCTCACCTCTTTTTCTATAAGCTCTTGCTGTTGCTCGCTCAAGCTTTCAAAAATACTTGATGCTGAATTTCTTAACTCTCCGCCGTCAAGGTAACATTCGGGTATATTTAAGCTGTCAAGGAGCGTCTTGAGTGTTTCCATAGACAAAGAGGGATTTTCGCTTCCCTTAAAAGTGGTAGTAATCGTCAAGGTCTCAAGGCTCAGTGAACTAGACGTGTTGATGGAAGAGCAGGAAATGTCCTCGTGAGATCCTTAACGCTAACTGGGGGTCTGTCCTAGTGTTTCTATTTCTGAAAATGTAGCGATTCTATGAACATCAAGTCCAATTCGTACTTTCCTGTTATTTCGAGCTCCTCGAGGTTTGCTACATTTCTAAGAAACCAGTATTAATATCCACGTTGAAGAAACTACCTCTTGTGGAGATTGTTAGTGGGAAATCGAAACATCTGATTGGAAAACGTAATGGCCGTGTCGTCCTTGTATATACGACGGACACCACTGGAATTCTGATATTTCCGTTTGTGAAAACCAGCGGGACTTGAAATGAGAAATCTTTATCGTCGCGAGTCTACAGGTACTCAATTTCCTTGAATTCGCAACCAGCCTCGTGAGTTTCTGCATTGGTATATTCCCGTCACTTGTAAAACCCCCCATTTTGCTATTTGAGGAAATGCTAACAATACTGGGAAGAATAACCGTGGAATTGTTTTCAATCTTGAGAATTTTGCGTTTAAACAAACTTTTGGAAGTTACCTTTGGATCCAATTTCTCTGAGTTACTTTGAAGTTTTTTTGTTGGGAGATCCCAATAGGAGGCTCTGGGTAATTTGCACGCCTGTTGCCTTCCTTGGATGTGGTAGCCGTTTCTCAAGTTCCCTCTCCGGAATCGAACCCTTATTCCCCTTTACCCGCTGAAATCATGGTAGGCCCCTTATTATCAAAATAAGATCTTCAACAAACCGCACACAAAGTCGATTCGCTTCGTTCGTACCATTAGATATCGAGTACGGCTGGAACCACGAGCGATAAGGAAAACTACTTCGGTCGAGGTCCTGGCCAATTCCTAGGCGGAATAACAAGCCTTAATTTTTAAAGAGAACGAGAATGCGAGAGCTACAGATTCTCAAGTAGTAAACTTGAACAAGACTAGTATAAAGAGATCTAATTTGAGCGTGAATCTAAGTATACAATGAATTGGGTTGAATTTATAATATATCTGACTTTCTTTTCCTGTACTCCATTTATTTGCTGAAATCATTTCAGCCCAACTGCAACTTTACATTGAATAAACAAATTAATATTTTATACATCTTGTGTTAGGGATCTACCCCTATCCTACTAGGTTGGGGTGATTGGGTTTACTTGGATCGCTATGACCGAGCCCGGCATGACTCATAAGTAATGCCGAGATCGGCTCTCTTGAATGGTTAAGCATTCCCGAGGTATAACTTCGGGTATGACTCTACAGTTCCTAGAGCCTTTATATAAGGCCCATAATTAGTCTCTCCTTAGCCCATCTCTTTAGTCTAATATACTACTACTACATGACCCGTAGAACTGGCTATTCCAAGCCTAACATCTTGACAGAAAATCTGATATCGCAAGTAACTATCTATCCATATACATAGGCAAAAGTAATATACGTTGCATTTTCCCGCTTCTATTAACTCTTCTCGATAAGTCTACTTCCACCGTCTACTTACACGAAATAAAACATTCTCCCAGATTGAAATTTTAAAGAGATCTTCATAAACGGCGTTTACATATTCCTCTTTCAACACTAGTAGCCTACATATAATAAGAAAAAAAATATAAAATTTAGAGAAAGTATAAAACAAAAAAAAGAGTACTCCCAAAAGAGAACCCAAAAAAAAACCCACAATGCACAACTCCTTAAAATCATTAAACCCATAAACTTCATAAATCATCAAAAATACCGACAAACATCTCTAAGTAGACCCCTTTTCACTCACTTCTTGTTCTTCTTTATCCCATGAGCACTCCTGTGGTGTCTAAAATAACTAGTCAATGGGGAATTATCCTTGGTCTGCTTGTTGCATCC